>JASAMV010007589.1:0-55881 GCA_030248065.1 Rhynchonema sp. JSB1_4
CAAGCCCGTGTTGAACGCAAAATTCATCAACGTGAATCTGAACGTCAGAGCAGGGTAGAGGACGCACAATGGGAAACTACGCAACATAGAGCTCAGGCATTGATAGATTTACTCACAAATAGCGAACAAGAGTTACACGATGAACGCCAGGCGTTAATGGACAAGCTAGGTAAGCGGTGGTCTGCGTTAATTGAAAAGCCTTCGGGGCAAGTAAGTCCACAACACGATAGACATTGGTTGACGGTGGCACTTGAAGTAGCAACACAAATGCCCAGCCCAGAGAGTGACGCTTCAATTCGTTCCAGTGTTCAATTACAGATGATGACTGCAAAACTTGAACAGGGAGAATCCCAGTCAGCGGCAGATATTTTGGCGCAGTGGCTGGAATTTGACCATTTGAAGTCTGCCGATCACCAATTAGCAAACCGGGTTGCAACTATACTTGAATCGCGCCCTGAGGTTGTTGCTTGATGGACAACACGGTGGAATTTCAGTTTTCATCAGAAATGGCAGCCTATCGCTTTTTAAATACGGTTAAGCACATTGACGCTGATGGACTAAAGGTGAAGTTCGGGCGTTCGGACCACCACGTGATGGTGAAATATCGCTATGTTTTAGGTGAGTTTGACGGGACTCTTTCCACGCTCGACGATTTAGCCAGAGAGTTAGGTGGTGAAGAAGTGCATTAGGGTAGTAGTTTACTTTAATGAGTAATTAAACAGGGTTGAATTTCAACAAAAAAGGCCAGAGGTTACTCTGGCCTTTATCTATATTAGATTGATTAACAATCTTTGTCTTCGGCGTCTACGCCTTCTTTCACATCTTCACAGGCATCTTCCACGGCGTTACCTGCATCGGTAACAATCTCGTCCAGTTCTTCGCCTGCGTCCTCTGCTTCACCGTCACCGCATGCTGCCAGTGATAGCGCGAAAGCTGATGCTACAAGTACTTTTGATAAGTTCTTAAATGAAAACATATCCTTACTCCTTTTTCCTGTTAAAAATGTAACTCTTGCTGTTATGCCCTAGGTGCTCTTCCACGTAACGCATTTGCGATAAGTGAAATGACTAACAACGCGATAAACACAAAGAATAGAAACTGTGCGATACCTGTTGCTGCACCTGCGATGCCGCCAAAACCAAAAACTGCTGCAATAATGGCGATGATAAAAAATGTGATTGCCCAACCTAACATAGCTAAATCCTCTTATTGCTTCCGTTACTTTCACATTATCTGATGCTAGCTTTGTGCCTATATTTTAACTTGTTGATTTACAATGATTAGTATGTTTTTTTGGTGTGTTAGGACGAGAGAGATCGAGTGTATCGAAGACGGGATTACAGAAGCTTTGCAATTTTTTCATAGTGGTGATTATCAATTGCTTCTACTTAATCACAGTGCCAATCACCCAGTCATCTCCCAGCCATCACTCTGTCAGAACCCAGTCGTCAGTCGAGTTCACTGTGATAGTATATCGGTTACTATACAATTTTAGATAAACGAAGTAGGTACGCGGTTATGGCAAACACTCATTCAGCTTTCATCGGACTAATGCAACGTGCGCGAAACGTGAAACGCTGGCCACTGATGGCACAGTTTCAAGAAGAAATGTTATCCACTCATATCTATGAGGCCTCAGTTGTCGCGCACATGCTTGGCGCCATTGCCTGTGATGTGTTTGGCGAAGACGTCAGCCCGGATAGGGTAGCAGCTATGGCCATCTTTCACGAAGGAAGCGAGATTGCTGGAATGAGTGATATTCCTAGCCCTGTTAAGTATCACGATCCAGAGACGACGGCTGCAATCAAAAAGTTAGAACGCAGATTCGAGTCAATGCTAATAAAGACGCTACCTGAAGCGCTTCAGTCAAGGTACCAACCTTTGATAGAGCAAAATAAGGATGATATTCACGTCATGTTGGCCAAAGCGGCAGATGTATTATGTGCCTATCTTAAATGTGATTATGAACTGTCTAAATCTAACTGCGAATTTTCGAATGCTATGCAAGAAATGGAAGTACAACTTAAGCGGTATCGAGAAAAGTTGCCTGCGGTAGACTATTTCTGTCAGATCTTTTTAGAAGATGCTAAGGGAACCTTGGATGAACAAACCAAAGATCTGGAGTGGATAGAAAGGGCGAATAACTTACACTTACAAAGCGAATAAAGGTCGTCCACTTTGGTGGGTGCGCAGAAATTTTGATTTTGCTGCGCACGCAGTGTTGCTAGATGGCACAAGCGTTTTGTATAAGCCCAAATATTTAGTTAGTGCTGGCCACACTTTGACCTGTCAGCATGCCCTAAAAACACGCACTCATATTAAATAGGTGTGTAGGCTACTTCTTGCTCACTACAGGCTCAGATAAAACGTCGGTTACAACAAATGCGTTTTTCCCAAGGCTAACCCCGTCTTTGGCCATTTTTACATAAATAGTAAAATAGATGTCATTGATCTGCGTGTTAACCACGTCATTATTGCTGGGAACCGCCATTGGCTGTGCCACTTCATCACACCCAGACATGGTACATTGCTTGTCAGTTTGAAATGCAACGGGTTTTTCATTTGCTGCCATCACTTCACGGGCTAATATCGGCTTTTTATCGACCGTGGTTTTTACGATAGTGAGGTGTGTAAAACCCTGGTTTTGTGCTATCTCAGCAGCGCGAAACAAGGCGTATTGTTGCACTTTGTCTGCAGGTGTCTTATCCGTCGCCTTAAACAGAATTTTGTATTCGTTCTCCTGTATTTTTTCACTTGAATAGCCATAGCCCGCTTTAGTGCTTGCCGACTTGTATGGCGTGGGAGCGGCGACGGGTGTAGTTGAGCAGCCCGATAAGGTTAGCCCTAGTGCAACGGTGATAATCGCCCCAAGGGCGGATGTAGTTTTCGTTATTTTTGACACACTCATTACACATGTTCCTTAAATATTGTGCTAGCGTTTATTGAAATAATGAGAAAAGAGCAGTCCTACCAAGTGCTGTAAGCGCTTGATTGCGTTTGGCTTTTGGTTGGGAATCTACCGCGCCTTTATAGGCGCCAGCCATAGCAATAGCCAAAAGCGTTTGGGGTTTTCCCATTACCAGTCTACATTGCCTCTTTGCTTGTGTAAGTGCAATATCCGCATGATGTTTTTGCGAAAAATACTGGTGCTCTTTTTGTACAATGTCCTGAATATTTGATTTGAGAAATATGTTCATGCTGCCACCTTTAATCCAACCATTGACTGAGCGTCGTCGTCTTCCCGATGAAAACACGTGTGTTCAATCTCGTCGGGACCTTACAAAATCCGTTTCCACATAGATATAAGTCGTTGAAAGCCCAAATACCCAAAAGCGTTCTGCGCTAATTTAAATAGTAAAACCGCGGTGATCGCATTTATCGCTAAAAGTAGGAACGAAATAGCAACGTAATGTAAACCAAACACATGCATCACACTGCCTAGTGCAATATTAACGATTAACCAGCAGACAGTGCCGACAGCAAATGCAGCTAACCCTGCAAACACGGTAACGAAAAAACTCTTTTTAATGAGCATCAACTCGCTGTTGGTTAGCTCCAAAAATGCCAGCCCCTGCGCTTTTCTCTGCGTGATGGCCTCGTGAAAGGCGTCTATGATGGTTGAGAAAGAAGGATCTGGGTAATTTTGATCAACATTGGTTTCGTTAGAATGCTCAGACGATTCAGCGTCACTTATTCGCGGCGTGGGGTCCTGTGCTGCGCAGGATGGCTTGCCCTGTGAGTCACCGCTATGACCAACTACGGCCTGCGCCCCAGGGGGCGTCAGGCAGTAAGGATTCTCTAAACTAACGGCGAAATTAGCTTTGCGAAAATCTGGGATGATAATCATGATTACTTTTTACGTAATAGCGACGTCACCAGCATACCAGCTGCAAAGGCGATACCCGCAGTTGCAACAGGGTTCTCGATGGCATACTTGCGCAGTTTTGATGCCTGCCACTTTTGTTCAGCCAGACGTTTGCGTGCAGACATGTTTTCAGCTGAAGATGTCGCTGTTTTGCGAATATTTTCCTCAGCGATACCTGCACTGTTTGCCAATTTATCGACAGACGCATGCAAGGTCTCTTTTAGTTGATCCGTGACAGGGTGCGAAGGCTCAGTAACGCCATTAGTACCCGATACACCATTACCCTTAACCGTTTGCGACTTTGTCGAAGCTTGAGTAGCCATAATACTCTCCTTAATATTGTGGATTCACAAAGAGAGCTGCAACCGGTATACCACTTTCATTTATATTCTATGTTGCTGATTAATATAGTTATTTTATTAATTGTTTGCCTGTGGTCAATAAAGAGTCTGCAACTATCACACACCTTTTGACTAAATCCTTGTAATATTTTCGTAGCGCGAATAGAACCTTGAGGGCGCCGTTTATCTACTTTAACACCTGGGCTAAATCGTCTTTAGTGACGGGTTTTAGCAATGCACTATTAATGCCTATTGAAGCCATGGCATCTCTATCGGCGTCGTGGCCACTAACAATCGTGAGTTTCGCATTCGGCAGTTTTTCTTTTAGGGCATTTGCTAAATCGTAACCGTCATAATCTGGCAAAGTGAGATCCATCAATACGTGATCGTAGTGATTTTTTTCCGCTGATGTAAGCGCTTCAGCGCCGTTGAAGTAAGTAGTGACATCGTGACCCAAGTGAGTTAAAAACAGTTGTAGTAGCTCTGCCGCGTCTTCATCATCTTCTACTACAAGTACCTGTTTGCGACTGACGGATGTGTCACCGTTAGCTTTGACCAGTTCCTCTTCACGTTGTTGCTTTTGACTTTCATTTACCTGCTGATAGTGATGTTCATTCTCAGGCGCTCGAGGTTTATTCATCGGCATGTCTGCCACCTGAGACTCTACATTCGTAAAAGTGACATGATTACCAGGCGGTAAATATTGGGCCAGTAAACTGGCTAGTGCAAAGCGGTCAATGGGTTTGCCGATAACGTCGTTAAAACCTTCACGTATAAGTGATTCTCTTAGTCCTTTACGGCTAGCGGCGGTTACTGCAATGACGGGAATGTCTTTGCCATGACGCCGTATGGCATGAAGTGCTTCTATGCCATTCATAACAGGCATGTGAATATCCATCAGTACCAAGTCAAAAGGTTGGTTATATTCGTCAGCCTGAAGGACTGCCTCGAGCGCTTTTACACCGTTTTCCGCATAGCTGATATCAGCTTTAGATTGGCCTACGATGTGTCCTGTTAAACGCCGTATTTCCCTTAAGTCGTCTACTATCAACACACGTCCTGTGACATTGAGGTTTAGCGTACTGGATTCAACAGGTAATACTTGACCGAGTTCAAGTGGCACTCTGGCTTGACCTTGGATGTCTCCAGGGTTGATGTCAAACGTAAAGCAACTGCCTTCACCTAGACGAGATGTCACTGAAATATCTCCCCCCAGTTTGTTGACTAACTCTTTACAGATAGCTAAGCCTAAACCGGCGCCGCCGTGATTAGTGCGCATAACATCTTCAATTTGTTCAAAAGGCTGGAAAATGTTTTCAAGTTTATCAGGGGGCATACCAATCCCTGTATCATCTACTGAAAACCGCAACAGAGCAGGGGTGTCAGTTTCAGGTTGCTCTTCGTCTAATTCGATAGTCAGCGTAATACTGCCTTTGTCGGTAAATTTCACAGCATTAGATATCAGATTAAGTAAAACCTGTCTTAACCGAGTCGGGTCCGTCTGAATAAACTCCGGTATCTTGGTATCTGATACCACATGAAGACTCAGACCTTTGTCTTTGGCATTGAGTCGCATCAAAGAATGAATATCAGTCAAAAACGCAGACAGGTTCACTTCTTTGATATTCAGCTCAAGCTTCTCAGCCATTATGCGAGACATATCCAACAAATCGTTAAGTAAACTGAGTAGATGTTTACCATTAGAATGGATGATGGACAGTTCTTGCTGAAAGGGGTTATTCCTAACGTCGTCGATAAGCAGTTCGGTATAGCCTAGGATAGAGGTTAGGGGGGTACGCAATTCATGCCCCAAATGAGCAAGAAATTTATCCTTTGCTTTGTTTTTTTGCTCAACTTTATTGCGTTCTATGCGCTCGTTTTCTATGTCCCGGCGTACCATTGCATAGCGAATAGTACGCATAAAGCGCGGTGTTTCGATTTCAGATTTTTGGAGATAGTCTGCAGCTCCCGCTCGCATGACCATTTCATCGACTGCCACATCTGATTGACCGGTCAGAATAACGACGGGTAAGTTAAACTGATTAGATTTTAATACACCGAGTACGTCAAGCGCATTTTCAGCACCTAACAGATAGTCGAGCAAGCACAAATCGAAACTTTGGTTTTCAAGCGCTTTTACTGCGTCTTCACTGTTAGTGACCCAGGTAATTTCAAACTTTGGGGATTCACAGTTGGCTAGATAATCAGAGGTTAAGAAGTAATCATCTTCGTCGTCCTCCACTAACAGAACCTTTATAACCTCTGTCATCTAGTACTCCCTTATTCGTGTGGTAATTCTACAAACTCTATCCAGTAACGTCCGAGAGCGCGCATAAGTTCAACCAATCCCTCAAAATTAACAGGTTTGGTGATATAAGATGCACATCCTAGGTCGTATCCCCGTAACATATCCTCTTCTTCTTTAGACGTGGTCAGAATTACCACCGGAATGCTACGTAGTTTCGGATCGTTTTTTAGCTCTTGCAGGGCTTCGCGTCCGTCTTTTCTCGGCATATTTAAATCGAGTAAAATCAAACTTGGACGCGGGGCCGATGCAGGGTCTGAATATTTTCCTTCATGACGCAAAAACTCGAGTAACTCCACACCGTCTTCTACACAGAACAGGTTGTTGAGGACACGACTTTCTTTGAGTGCATCAACGGTCAGTAGGCGGTCATCCTCATCATCATCGGCCATAAGAATATTAATAGGTTGGGTCTGTTTACGCGGCATTGTGTGTATCTCCATTATTATTGTTAGAGCCAAAAGGCTCGCTGTCTTTGGGAATGATTATGGTAAAAGTGGCGCCTTGGCCAGGCTCACTGATGGCAGTAATCTGACCATTATGTCTTTCGACAATGCGCCGACAAACAGCAAGACCAATACCTGTCCCTTTGTATTCACTTCTACCGTGAAGACGCTGGAATGGGGCAAATATTTTCTCAGCAAAGGACTGATCAAAGCCAATGCCGTTGTCAGAAATAACGATTTTTATCCACTCGAAGTCATCCGCGAGCAAAACGCCCTCTAGGTCTTCTTCTGAAGGAGTTTCACACTTGATATCTACCTGCGGCGTAACATCCTCAGCTTGGAATTTCAGTGCATTCGATAAAATATTCAGAAAAAGTTGCTCCAACTGAGATTTATCACCGCGGATCGTGGGCATAGGGGAAAGGTTGACCTGTGCCGACTTTTCGTCAATGGCAATTTCTAAATCACTGATCACACTTTCAAAGGCCGTGTTCAAGTCTACCTCACTAAAGTCTTTTCCCCGTGTAGATACGCGCGAGAAGGCCAGTAGATCGGATATTAGCATTGACATTCTTTCGGCAGCATTCAACATGCGGGCAAGAAAATCTTTGCCCCTTTCGTCCAAAACGTCGGCGTAACCTGATTCTAACCTGTTACCAAACGCGCGAATTTTGCGTAAGGGCTCTTGCAGGTCATGGGACGCGACAAAGGCGAAGTCTTCAAGCTCGCGGTTACTTCGTGCGAGCTCATCTGAATACATGCTGAGTTCCTGTGTTCGATCAGCAATGCGCGATTCAAGGTCTTCATTAATATTTTCAAGATCTTCTTGGTATTTCTCGTGCTCTCTGGAGTTGATTTTAAGCAGCAAAAATACGGCGATAATTAGTAAAAGGGTGGTCGCCGATGAAATGATGAGTGTATTCACCGAGTCGCGGCGTAGGCTGAGCAGGTTCGCCAAATGGGTTCCTTGCATATTGCGCTCAGAGTCATCAATTTCCCTAAAGAGGGTTTCAAAGCGTTTGTACAGTGCAATGCCCTTGTCACTATTCACTAAAAGAACGGCATCTTGCATTTGATCTGCTTTCACCAGTTCTACGGCTTCAATAACCTCATTGATTTTAAGTTTGGTCAACGAAAGAAGTTCGCCTATGCGCTGTGGTTGATGAGCAATATCCGATGAATAAGCGCTGACTTCAACCTCTTCCATCACTTCGCTAATGACTTCGAGGGTTTCAGTGTAATCAGTAAGGTATTCTTCATCGCCGGTTAGCATATAGCCACGTTGACCGGATTCAATTCTCAAAACGGCTACATGCAGTCGATTGACGGCGTTGATAACCCGATTGGTAGTAAACAGGCGTGCTTCCAATGCCGATAAGTCGTTCAGCGTGCTGACGACATAAAATGAATTTGCGGTGATGACAGCCACCACCAGTACAGCTAGAATTATCCAGCTGTAAATTGACGATAATACCTTGTTTACCATTAAGTTAGTCCGTTAGATTGACACCCATCGCCGAGGTTAAATCGGCGAGAGTGTGGCTGCAGTCTTTGGCACTGCTTATAATTTTATCTAAGGCAACAAGCGCTTTGTCGGCGGACACTTCACCAGATAAAGCCATTTTTACGAGCTCTGCTTGCATTGAAATGCGGTTCAAAGGCTTGCGCGCGTCGTGGACGAAAGTACTTAGTTGTGAGAACTCTTCATTAGTCATACATCTAACCTATCTGAATTAGTCATCTTTACTTAAATCGCCATAAGCATGGAGACGGTTGTACAGCGTTTTGGTGCTTATGCCCAACATTTCCGCAGCCATAGTTTTATTGCCGTTAACTTTTTCTAACGTGGCGTAGATTAATTCTTTTTCTACATCTTCTATGGTTCGTCCTGCCTGTAGGGCAGGGGTCGTGCTCTGCTTCTGAGCAAACGGAGACTCGATAGTTTTAGGCAATTCAATGTCGCTTTTCTCAGGATCACTCATGATCGCGGCGCGATGCACAAAATGCCTTAATTCCCTCACATTGCCCGGCCAATCGTAGGCTTGAAGGGTATCGAGTTGGCCTTCATCCCACTTGAAATTTGAGCCATTGTCTTTGTTAAATTCTGCAATAAACGTTTTTGCCAGAAGAGGAATGTCTTCTTTTCGTTCTCGTAATGGCGGAATGGTAATCGGGAAAACGGCGAGTCGAAAATAAATGTCTTCGCGAAGTACTTTGCTCTGAGCAATTTCTTCCATGGTGCGGTTTGTTGCTGACACTACCCGGCAACTTACGGGAATTGTCTTGGTTCCCCCTACGCGAATAACCACTTTGTTTTCAAGCACACGCAATAGGTTAGGTTGCATGTCGATAGGCATTTCAGTGATTTCATCAAGGAATAACGTGCCTCCCTGAGCCTGTTCAAATACCCCTTCTTTTCGACCTACCGCGCCAGTAAATGCCCCTTTTTCGTGGCCAAATAACTCGCTTCCGATGAGTTCTTTGGAAAATGCACCACAGTTAGTGGCGATGTAAGGACCTTCACTTTCAGAAGCCCGATGAATCGCTGCCGCCACTACCTCTTTACCCACGCCGCTTTCACCCAATAGCATTACATTTGCACTGGTTTTACTCACACGCGAAATCAGCTTATACAGCTCTTTCATAACGGGAGATTCGCCAATGAGTAAATCAAAATGCTTTTCGATGACTTCTTCTGTCGAGGTAGCCGCCTTCGCTTTGCGGTTTAATACCGCTTCTATTTCTTCACGTTGAATGGGCTTTACGAGATAGTCAATATTGGGGCCGCACAAACCCTTGATAACCCCTTTTACTGAAGGGTGCCCTGTAATAAGTGTTATTCTTGGCCGCTTTGGTAATGCGTCGAGTTCGTCGAACAAGTGTGCACCACTGCCATCAGGTAGCATAAAGTCAAGTAGCACATGGTCGAAGGTTTCTTTTTCGAGCCAGCTTCTCGCTTCTTCGAGTGTGCCGGCGGTAAGTACTTCGTGGCCTAAAAATTCGATAATGGTACAGGCGACTTCTGTAAATTCAGCATCATCATCAACTAGCAGTACGGTAAGCACGTGGATGTCCCTCTCTTATCTATCCCATAATAATTATTGGAATAATATCAGTAATATAGTTTTAATCATACGCGAACAAATTACAGATTGTAATGGGCGTTTTACGGCCGTTCCTAACGGATTGGCACTCCCGATGCCTTATTTTTTGGCACCAAATCGGCGGTTTAACACACGGGCTTTCCTCAGTATTTTAAGAGCTCGTGGGTAAGACGCATGTAAATTTGTAACGCTTGTAGGTGATATTTTCAAAAAACACATTCTTCGCTTTTTGCAAAAACTATTCCTTTTATACCTTCAGTTCGGACGATACGCGATGGCATATATATTGAACGAATTAGGTTATTTTTCACAAGCGCAGTCGGCACATTTACCCAAGGTGATCCGCTAAAGAATTGAACGACATAGTTAGCGTTACGGTGCGTAAAACAGATGAATTAGTCTCAAAGGAACTGAAGATGTGGGTGAAAACCGCAGATAAATCAATGACATTATACGAGATGCTGGTAAAGATGCAGCCTCGTAATAAGCAGGATGTTTTCGAATTTTCCGATTTTTGGGAAGTCATGGAAAAGCGCGGATTCGGACCTATGCTGGCGTTTCCCTCTTTTATTGCCTGCACGCCCATCGGCGCTATCCCCGGAGTTCCTTCCCTTGCCGGTGGGACAATATTACTCATTGCTTTGCAAATTTTACTCGGTCGTAGACACCCTTGGTTACCACAAAAAGTAATGGAACTTCAATGCGATGCTGATCAATTGAGGGCCATTGTCGAGCGAGTGAAACCATACGCAGTCCGCATCGATCGGTTTTTAGTGCCCCGTTGGTTTTTCATGCGACAACCTGTTTTTAGATCGCTCATCGCATTGTGTTGTGTGGGATGCGGACTGGTGATGATCCCTTTTGAGTTAATCCCATTTATGGGATTAATCCCAGCGTTCGCGGTATTTATTATGGCTATTGGAATGGCCACTGACGATGGTGCCGTGGCGCTGGTAGGCGTCTCCATGTCTTTGTTTGGATTTGTACTGGGCTTTGAATCTGTTGCCAGTGCTGTCTCTTAGATGATCATCCTTCTTCTGTGCAGGTATCTAGCATGAAGTCAGAGGAGGGAAGCTGCATTGTCTGATAACGCAGTTCGCCAATAAATGCGCGTGCGGCGGGGCCCAAAGTGTCTCCATCTTCAAACGATAGATAAAGCAATGCTTTTCTAAGGGCAGCATTGTTGTCCAGAGGGAGGGGGACCAGAGTCCCATCTTCCAATTCTTGTTTAATAATGGCTATGGGTAACCAGGCAAATCCCAGCCCCTGGGAAATAATGTCCAGCGAGGTTCGCACATGTCCTACTGTCCAGCGCTGTTCGGCACCTAGCCAGCCCACATCAACCTTGCGCTCTGCAGATGAATCGCGCACCACAATTTGACGGTGTGCTTTAAGATCTTCTAAGGTCAAGGTACGGTTTAACTGATGCAGGGGATGGTCAGCATGCGCAACGGCAACGAATTCAATTTCACACAGATCCTCGCTAAATCCTGACGGGAAGACAAAGGGAGAAATGCCCAAATCAACTTTGCCGTTAGTGAGCAAAGAATTGGCGCCACTTAACACTGTTTCTTCAATCTCAATACGCAATAAAGGGAATTCCGCCGACACTTTAGTTAAAACGTTATAAAGAAGCTCTGAAGGAAAAATAATATCCACCGCTATTCTCAGAGTGGTTTCTGTACCCGATTGAAGGCTAGTGGCAACAGCTTCTAACTTATGCGCTTCATTGAGAAGGAAGGCTGCTCGCCGATACATTAGCTCACCTTGTGGCGAGAGCTTAACTTTTCTTCCCACATTTTCAAAAAGCGTGACGCCGATGGCATTTTCTAGCTTTTGTACTGCGTGATGAACGCTTGATTGGCTCTTGTGGACTTCTGCAGCGGCTTGATTGAAACCCCCTGCATCAACGACAGCTTTAAACATCCGCCATTGTTCTAACGTGGATTTGAGCATGTAAGACTTTCCCTTAAATTCTTACACGCTCTTATAGCACATGCTGTGCTAGGCTGTCATTCCCCGTTAGCCTGATTGATTTGCTCTATAGGGCAGGTCACGACAGTGACATTTTCATAGCCCATGTTAAGTAATTGCTCGGCTGCTAATTTAGCGCGCATACCAGAAGCACAGTGAAGATAAATAGGGTGTTGGGGATCGGTGATTTTTTCAGCCATTTTCATTTCAAGCACGCCGCGCGGAATATTTATAGCGGCCTCAACAGGTTTGTTTTCGACTTCACCAGGCTCTCTAACATCAACCAACAAGCCATTATTTTCTTTTATTTCTCGTGCCGCCAGGCTTGCTGTTACGCATCGTATATCGTGCTGTATATTCGCTATTCGGGTTTTTAAGTCTATCAACATATTTTCATGTCCTCAGATTCATGGGATTATTTAATATAAGTCTATTCTAATGTATATTATCCCTACGAGAAAAAGTAAATGTGAAATTTCATCGTATAATTTGGCAACTTAACAAGTTTTCTTATACTTTGGTATAAATTGTCGTTACATTGTTGCAAACATATTGATTAATTGAGAGTAGTTATGACCGAGGAAATCATTGTTGGTCCAGACGAGATGATGGAACATGCTTCAGACGCAGAAGCTTTCTTAAAGCAATTTGCCAATAAAACCCGATTGATGGTGCTATGCTCTTTGCTAAAGCAAGAGAAGTCCGTAACCGAATTACTCGAAGTAGTAAACGTTTCGCAGCCTGTCATTTCACAACACCTGGCCTTGTTACGAGAATCTCAGATGGTTACTACTCGAAGAGAGGGCCAAACGATTTATTACCGCTTGGCCGATGAGCGGGTTGAAAAACTCATTGCCCTGATGTACGAATTCTTTTGTGCCTAGTTGTCTTCTCCCTGCGGACGAGAGTGCCTGGCGAACCTAGCTGTCTGTGTGCTGTTTAGAGCGTTGAATGATTTAGATTGAACCTTATTTTGCTCTTCTACCATCTGCTTTTTTTGAACAGCACTAAGACAGAAGTAAAGCTGGACTGAAAAGATTAACAAGCGTTAAATATTTCTTCTAAATATCCCACTTCACCTAGTCGTTCTGCATCCACTTCGGGGCGTTCTTCGAGTTTTTCATGAGTCAGTGAAACCGCTACATGATGAGCAGCCCAATCGATTTTCTCTATATCACTGGGCAAAAGCGCTAAATGCTTCCCGCCTGGTAACCAATTATTGGTATCGACAACGAGCAACACAATTTTCCAACTGTCAGTATCAATGACAAAGTTACTGATGTGCCCCACGTTATCGGTTTGCGTAGCCACTTCGTATCCGCTGACTTCGCTGCTGGCTCTTAAATGATTCTCTGATTTTTGAGGGCGGTTTAATTCGGATTCTTCCTGTTTCTGTATCTCTACAAGTTCGTTGGGATGAGCGAACTCTCCCCAAGCGCCAGGGCCAATCCAATAGTAGCCATATCCGAAATACTTAAAGAGGTTTTCTTCGTATTCTCTTGATACTGGCTTGTGTTCTTCGATAGATGGACTGTTTTTAAGGGTGTCAACGGTCATATTGATATGAACCGTATCCTCTTTCATATCTACCCGTGTGACTGATATGGGAGAAATCACAACTTTGCGACTCAAAGGTAGCCACGTGTTGGTGTCAGCCACTAAATACCTGACTACATATGTTTCATCGTCAAACAAAATATCACGGATACCTCCAATGCTGTCATCAGTTGCGTGGATTGAATAATGAGTAAGTTGTTTTGATGTAACGATCATTGTTGTGCCTCCGTTGCATGGGTTGTACTAACAAAGTAGCTACCTTGTGCGCACATTTAATGAACATGTGCATGATATAAGTGTAGACACTCCCTAGCTTTTCTCCATTTAGTTCTGTTGCACAGCACAATGGGATCATCTTTTGCCGAAACAAAAAGACCCGCATATAGCGGGTCTACGAATAAAGAGCAGCACTTACGCTACATCAAATTCGTCATCTGAGTAGTCATCGTCATAATCTGACTGGTTGCTTGCACTGCTGTGTAAGGTATAAAAGTGCTTTTTACCCCTCGCTAAACGAACATATTTAGCCCAGGCCTTCTCTAAATTGTTAGCAGCCTCAGCCTGTCCATTAATAAAGCTGACAAAATGTTGCTCGTCTTCACTTTCAGGAGAAAGCTCTCCGCTTTCTAATCCCAATAGGGTTTTGCCATATTGGGTGAGAAGATCGGCTTCGGTAATACTAAAATCACCAGACTTTCTAAAGCCATACGGAAATTTCTGACGGTCGATATACGGTTTTGCAGAGAGTCGAATAGCTAAACTTTTCATGATGTACCCAACGTAATTGTTTGTTCAGCGAACTTTTAAGGGAATTGAAAACGAAGATAAAACAAAAGATTTTTCTCTTATCAATAAAAAATTTTTAAGTGTCTATTTATTAACAAAAAAATCATGAGATTGTTGAAAAATTGTTCTCTATGGGGCTGGTGTATGGCTTGTTGGATAATATGTAACTTGCTGTAATTAAAGTGGTTATTGAAATGAAGGGGAGGAAAGTGTCTGATTTATCTATGCTGGAAACAAAATAGTGTGATGGGTGAATGTAAACAATACTCAGTGGGACAGTGCGGCTTTTTTGGTCATAAAAATTTCTTATCGCTACGATGATTAAAATTCGTTTTCTTATTTTTTAGTTAGGTAAATAATTAATGAGTACTTTCAACCAAACTAACTAGAGAAAGCAATGAGTAAAGACTATCGTTACCAGCGTGATGAATGGGACTCGGTAGAAGAGGATGATGTTCACGCTAAAAAGCCCAATGCGAAGCGACAAAGCAACGTTAGGGAAAAGCAGAAGCGTGACATGCAGCGCCGTGACAAACAACGTCGCCTGCACCAAGAAGAGTTCTAATTCCACTGCTTGGTGAATGAATAAAAGAGCATTGTGCTCTAAAAAAGCGTACCGTTTATGACGGTGCGCTTCTGTGCTTTTGTGTTTACTTGCCGTATCATCTGTGTCAATTTATACAAATCTTGATTCGGCTGTAAAAAAAGCATGGATATACGCTTTCTCACCACCTTTATAGAGGTGGCTAAAACTCGTCACTTTGGTAAAGCGGCAGAAAACCTTTACCTCACTCAATCAGCGGTTAGCGCGCGAATTAAACTGCTGGAAGAGTACTTCCATACCACCTTGTTTATTCGTCAACGCAACAGTATCCAACTTACCCAATCCGGGGAGAAATTATTGCCTTTCGCCCGGCAACTGTGCGCTACATTGAACGAAGCAAAGCAAGAGCTTCAAATTCAGTCTTCTGAATATGTAGTGTGTGGTGCCACTCAGTTAGCAAGTGAGTTACTTCTCCCTCAAATTCTCAGCCACTTGCACGGTAGCTTTCCCGATTGGTCAGTTAAAGCAGAAGTGTTAACGCTTGACTCTTTATCGAGACAATTGCACGAACGAGTTACAGACTTGGCGTTCTCCACAGAGCCTTTAAAATCAGAAGAAGTGAGTAGTGAAGTGCTCATGGAGCAGAGTTTGGCACTGTATAGAGTTGGCGCGCCTAAATCGACTATTGATGCGACGGATTTTGTTGCTATCGATTGGGGCAGTAAAGCACGAGATTACCTGTTAACTGCGTATCCTCAATTAAGAGACGCTAAATTGAGAACAAATTCGCTTAATTTGGCAATTAATAATTTGCAAAGCGAAGGTGGGCTGGCGGTACTCCCTGTGGGGGTTGAGTCACAGTTTACTGACAGTGTTACGCTCACTACCGTAGACGCCCTGGAGGAAGTCGCGCTTACCGTTTATGTACATACAATGAAACAAGTAAGACGAGTAGGATTGGCTGACATTATTGAAAGTGTCACCAAAGCTTACTAAATTTTGAAAAATTCGGCGAAGGGTTCGGTTGGGCAAAATCCCCAGTCCTTGTCGACAGTTTGCGAATTCCGCAGACCATATCGTACGTTTATCACCATTTTTACTTAAAAGTAGAGCATCATGTCACAGTTACATCCCTTATTGGAAAAGAACGCATTTGAGCGACTTGAAGAAACCCTAAAAATTATAAAAAAAGAAGAAACGTTATATATTCTTACTGATGAGCACGGTTGCGTCATGTTGACGACAGATGACGAAGATGGGGTGCCTGTATGGCCGGATTCTGAGTTAGCTAAATTATGGGCAACAGAGGATTGGGCACATTGCGAGCCCATGGCATTATCCACCAAAGATTTCCTTTCTAAGTGGGTGACGGGTATGACCCAAGATGAGCTCATGGTGATTGTGTGTCCCATTCCAGGTGAAGAAGGCGAGGTCATTTCACCAGAAGAATTTGCCCAGAAATTATAGTGTGATCTGTTAGCGCGGTGTTCCGTTTATATAAATGGCAGTGTTTACTTGTACGTCTATCAGTATTCATCGTTTAGCTTAATATCAAGGAGCATGATATGTTCACGGAACAACATTCCATGGGTAGTTTGTTTGGTCAGTTAGGGCTTGACTCTTCAGAAGAGGGTATTGAGCGCTTTATTGAACAACACCGGGGGTTAAGTAAGACCCAATGGCTACACGAAGCGCCTTTTTGGTCTCAAGCTCAAGCTCAATTTTTAAAAGATGCAATTGAAGAGGATGCCGCGTGGGCAGAGATAATCGACCAATTGAATGTTCGATTGCACGATCAATAAAATAAACGCTCTTTGTTTATCGTATTGCGCTAAGCAGTAATATGGGAACAGACGTCAATTAGGTAACGAGATGTTGCAACCTAGCGCGCAGGATTTGTGGTTCGTCCCACTTGGTGGCACGGGCGAAATAGGTATGAACCTCAATTTATATGGCCACGATGGTTGCTGGCTTATGGTAGATTGTGGAGTGTCTTTTGATGAGCCATTACGGGCTCCTTATGCCGACAAAAGCGCGGTTCAGTCACCTCAATTACGTTATGCCCAGTCCACCCATTTTCCCGTTGTGGCGCCTAACCCCGATTTTATCGCCCGCCAACATGAAGCGTTAGTCGGGATTGTGATCACTCACGCCCATGAGGACCATTTAGGCGCAATCCCCTATCTTTGGGAGCGCTTCAAGAAACCCATATACACGACGGCGTTTACGGCGGAGGTGTTGAGGCGAAAACTGGCTAAAAGCCCGTTGGCAAACAAAGTGCCAATCATAGAGGTTGCTTCAGGGGAGACTCACGAAATTGGCCCCTTTGAAGTACAGTGGCTGGACATAACCCACTCTTTACCCGAACCCTTTGCCTTAAAAATAAAGACGTCTGTAGGAACAGTACTACACACAGCTGATTGGAAGATTGATGCCAATCCTATAACGGGAAAGCCCTTCAATAACAGCCTTTACAGAGCACTAGGCAAGGAGAATATTCTTGCTTTAGTAGGAGACTCCACCAATGCGACCAAGTCGGGGTTTTCCATTTCTGAGCGCAATTGTTATGACGGATTATTAAGTACTATCGCGCCGCTGAAGGGACGGGTTATTGTGGGCTGTTTCGGTAGCAATATTGCGCGCTTAATATCTCTGGCCAAAGTCGCCAAGAAGACCAAACGGTATGTTGGCTTGTATGGTCGGTCGTTGGTGAACATGTATGGCATTGCCAAACAACAGGGGATATGGCCAGACGATTTAGTGGTCACTGATCCGCACCATTTAGGTTATCTGCCTCCCGACGAAGTTCTTGCAATCGCGACAGGAAGTCAGGGGGAGCCTAATGCCGCTTTATCTCGTCTGGCTAAGGATACTCACCCCCATCTTCAATTAGCCAAAGGCGACACCGTCCTGTTCTCTTCTATAATCATTCCCGGTAATGAAGAGAGTGTCGGAAAGCTCAGTCAAGCACTTAGGGCAAGGGGAGTGACGGTTATACATAGTGAAGACAGCCCTTTGCCTATTCACGCCAGTGGTCATCCCTGCGCGGAAGAATTGAAATTAATGTATCACTGGGTGAAGCCACAAATCGCTATACCCGTTCACGGTGAAGTGTCTCATCTTAAAGCCCATGCGCAGATTGCCCGAGAATGTGGCATAGCCAAACACTATGTAGGTCAAAATGGCGATCTTTACCGACTTGCCCCACAGCCGAGCATAAGACGACAAGTGATCCCCGTAGGTCGCATACCCGTGGGAACTGACTGAAGTACGACCTCAAAATTCTGGGGTAGCCTAAAAAGTGTTAGCAATAATAATTAATAATTTTTATAACTAATTGAAATTAAAATTAAATTCAAAATATCTATTGCTGCCCAACCGCCCTTCATTCTGTTACACTTAACAATAAAATAAGAATTAGACATCTACAAAGTTTTGGTATGAGCCGTATCTTCCTTTTGTTTTTACTGTTTTTGGTAATGACGCAATGCGCGCTAGCGTCTCCTCGACTGTCAAATCCTGTCTTTCAATCTCTCTCCACCAAAAACGGTCTTCCACAGGATGTGGTGAACGATATTGTGGTGGATGATGAAGGATTCGTTTGGATAGCGACTGAGGGCGGGGCAGTCAGATGGGATGGAGTACGTACCACACGGATTAAGGGGCCGAATAACCTTCTTAGTGACTCGTCCATTCACAAAATGACACTTCAGGGTGGTGAGGCTTTATGGTTGAGTGTGTATGGAAGAGGGGTTTTCTATCTCGATTTACATACCCAGGAGATCACTCAAATTGCGCCAAAGTCATTCAGTAAGTTAGAGGGAGTAACCCAGCATGCAGAGTTTTTCCATTGGCAGGATGCTGATAATCTAATTATTGCCCTCGCTGAAGAAGTACAACGTTTCAATGTAAGAACACAAACCCTTGAAACCCTTGCTGTACTTAATCAAGACATTATCAATAATTATGACAGTATCAGGGCTGCGATTACAGTTGACGACTATCTCGTCGTGGCGACAACGACAGGTTTGTATGTAAAGTCCATGCAAAATGATGACGTTGCACTTACTTCCTTCGATTATCTTCATGAAGTACCTGCAGATATTGATAATACCAATGCGAAATTTTTACTTCTCGATGGGAACGATCGGCTATGGGTAGCCACGGTCAAAGGCGTATTTGTCGCCGACAAACAGGATTTTATCGCGCAAATTCGGGGTGAGAAGGTAGGTGTTTTTGATAGGGTTATTGCCGATAGAAACGTCTGGACAATGGTTCAGCACGCTGACGATGAATTCTGGGTGGGCACTAACCAAGGTTTGTTTTTACTGCAACAGACCTTTAATGGGTGGAAGCTCGAGCATATACTCGAGCCTCACAATGGTGCGACCACCATTTCAGATAAAAGAATAACCGCGATCGCACGTGACGAAACCGGCAACCTCTGGTTGAGTTCTATTTATGCTGGAGCACTCTATTTTGGCGTGAAAAGCGCAGATATATTCACCATTCAGAATGCGCGCAATGGCAATGAAGCTTTACTTACCAGTCATGTGGTGTGGGCCTTTGCCGAAACTGAGCCTAATAAGCTTTGGATAGGAACGTCCAACGGGCTAAATCACTATGACTTCACAACGGCCACTGCAAAACAGTACCTGTATGATAACTCGGATAAAAATTACATCGGTGTGCGCACTATTGAGAGAATTATCCCTGCTCACAATGGCCAATTATTTTTGCAAACATATGATGGGATCCGTTTGTTTGACCCAGAGACAGGGAAAGCAGACATACCCGAGGTGAAGGGCGAGGGCGACGGATCCTTATTCGATGCTTATAGTGCCGGAACTACACTATCTGAAGATGGCCACCTTTATTTTGTGGGCAACGAGGATTTTATCGCTTATAACATTGACGATAAAACCGTTAGACGGTTGTCTCTGGACCCGCGTGTGTTCGATGTTAATTTCACCCCCGGATTTTTGGGGGAGTCCAAATACCATGGCGGCCGCCTTTTTCTCGCCACAGAAGGCGGGCTTTGGCTAATCGACCCTGCCACCAGTGAGCACGAGTTGGTTTATCGGTTTCCAGAGTCCCAACGTCGACGCGATCGCTCTGTTTCGTCGTGGGCTATAGATGATACTGGGATCCTTTGGCTTGCCTATAATAGTGTAGGTTTAATCGGTATTGACGCCGATACCTTTGAACCTCTCTATAATCTCAATGATTCTAACTTACTCTTGTCCAATGTTGTTTACGGCCTGTTAAAAGACGATGAAGGCAATATTTGGTTTAGTTCTCACAAGGGACTTCACAAATACGTCACCAGTTCAGGCCAAATCAAGAATTTTATTTACGGGCGAGAACTCAGTGTCTCAGAATTCAATCAAGGGGCTTCGCTGCGATTAAGAGATGGCCGCTTTGCTTATGGGGCGACAACAGGTGCGGTGGTATTTTCGCCCACTGTTTTGGACAGTACGGGGAATAATCGAGGTCTATTGAGTCAGCAAACAGCCATAACGCAAGTGTCTGTCGACAATCGCCAATTAGCCCAGCCGCTGGTCAACCTCAATGGGCAGCATATCGAACTTGACTATGAAGATTTTGGGCTTTCTATCCACTTCTCTTCTCTGGCTATGTCTGGCGTGGGAAAAGTTAAGTATTACTATAAATTGTTAAAAGGTGAACGCATTGTCACCGAAGGTCTGACCGACGATGGAAAGATAACTTTCGCCAACCTTGCCCCAGGCAATTACGTTTTTTGGGTAGCTCCCACTCCAGGTAGTTTTGATTACACGGTATTACCGGCCGAAATTACCCTTTCAATGCCCCATGTCCCTTGGCGATCGCCGCTGGCTTATAGTATCTACATCGCGCTGCTTATCGGTTTATTTATCGCTTACTTACTTTCCCGTAAAAAGCAATTTGCCAGATTGCAAAAAGTCCAACATCAGGCCACCTTGTTCAGTGATGCATTTAGACAAACCCGCGATTGGGTGCTGATTTTTGATCAGAACAAAAACCTGGTCTCTGCCAATCCAGCCTTTGAGCAGGTGTTTGGTTTTAATTCCAAAGATTCATTACCCAAGCAACTGGCTAAACTCTATATTCGCTACCCGGGCCTCGAGCGGCAACTCTCCGCAAAATTATCTGACATGCAAGGCGGCGATTTTTGGAAAGATGAAGGTGTCATCGAGGGGGCAGATGGAAAACGTTACGATGTACTCATCGACATCACCGCCGTCAGTGGCGAGAAAAATACGCCCGAGCATTATTTAATTGTTATTTCTGATATCACAGAGCAAAAAAACGCAGAACGCAAGTTGTTGAAAATCGCGACCTACGACAGCCTCACTGGTCTGGTAAATCGCACCTTGTTATTGGATAGACTGGAGCACGCTATAGGACTGGCGCGTCATCATCAACACCGAGTGGCGGTGATGTTTATAGATTTGGACAGATTTAAAGGGATCAATGACTCACTTGGTCACGATTACGGCGATAAATTGTTGCGGATTGTAGCGAATCGCATGCGTAATTTGGTTGCGGATTCTGGTACCGTGGCACGATTAGGGGGGGATGAGTTTGTTATAGTCATCGAAGAAGTGTCCCACGATGATGATTTGAGCTCTTTTGTCGGTCAAATTATAGAGGCCGTCGAAACCCCCATATCCCTTGCAGAAGAAGTGTTGCGAGTTTCCTGTAGTGTCGGAGTCGCTTTCTACCCAGATGATGCATCAGAGCCGGCAGAATTGATAAAACAAGCAGACGTAGCGATGTATATCGCTAAAAAAGATGCGCTGAGCGGTTTTACATATTTCACGCGAGATATGAATGAGCGGGCTAAAACCCGGCTATTGATTGAAAATAAAGTAAAACGCGCGTTTTCAGAAGATTGCTTTGTAAATTACTATCAGCCAATTGTTGATGTAAGCTCCCATGAAACGGTGGGTGTGGAGCTCTTATTGCGTGGTAAGCTAGACGAAGAGCCGCTCTATCCCGACCAATTCATTCCCGTATTAGAAGAGTTGAAATATATTATCGAAGTCACTCGAAAAGCGATGCGCAGAGCCGCTAAAGATGTTTCAAGATGGTATGAAATGGGCTTTACCGGATATGTATCCATTAATCTCTCTGCGCTTCATTTTAAAACTGAATTCGATTTAAAAGGCGTGTTGAACCTGTTAGAGGAATTTCAATTACCCAAACACGCTTTTCGGTTTGAAATTACTGAAGGGGTACTCATGGACGACACCGATAGCGCGTTAAGACAAATAGAAAGATTCGTAAACGAAGGTTTTGTATTGGCGCTTGATGATTTCGGAACTGGCTATTCGTCATTGAGTTACTTAAGAAAATACCCGCTATCTGTACTAAAAATTGATAAGAGCTTTGTTAATGAGATGAGTCCGGGTAATGCCAATGAAGCTTTGGTGAGTACGACGATATCCCTAGCCCGTAGTTTAAATATGAGTTGCGTTGCGGAAGGGGTGGAAAGCAAAGCTCAAGTGGAAGCGCTCAGGAGTAAAGCGTGTACTTTGCACCAAGGCTACTACTACGCCAGGCCTTGCTCAGCTAGCGAGATAGAACCCTTGTTATTCAGAGTTTGGAATTGAGTTTGTGATACCTGACTACCTTCACCGTTGGGGTGGCATCCCGTTCACCCTGTTGGCACATCGCTCTAAGTGATAGGACCATAATAAATTAAAAGTATCGTCTATAAAAAATTTAAATTTTAGCCGCCAGGCCAAGTAATTCGTCGCATGCAATGTAAACAACTGTTTAAAAAGCTTGTCATTCTAAAAAAAATAGGGCTTATTAGAAGACTGTGAAATCATTGTAAAAATGAGCTACATTATAACAACAAACGAGTGAACTATGCCGCTAGATATGACTGCAAACGCCAACAGCACGGAAGTAATAAAATCACCATTAAGTATGTTGTACCACTGGGAAGAATCGCGGGGAGACGACGTATACTTAACTCAGCCAATTAAAGGGGAATACCACGATTTCACGTGGAAGCAGGTTGCAAATCAAGCGCGTAAGGTCGCTGCTCGCCTTCGCGAGATGAACTTTCCCAAAGGCAGTCGAATAGGTATTTTCTCAAAAAACTGCGCAGAGTGGTTTATAGTGGACCTCGGTATAATGATGGCGGGCCACGTTTCTGTGCCGATATTTTCAACGGCTGGTCCTGACACGGTCCAGTACGTGCTTAAGCATGCTGATGTCCAATTGTTGTTTGTCGGTAAGCTTGACAATACTGCAGAACAAGTGGCTTCGATTCCCTCAGAATACCTGACCGTTGCGTTTCCTTACCCAAATATTGCTACCAAGCAACAGTGGGCTGATTTCATCAACATCGCGCCCATAACCGACTCACCGGTACCTGATATGGATGATATAATGACCATCATTTACACCTCAGGTAGCACGGGGCAACCTAAAGGGGTAGTGCACAGTTATAACACCGCTTGCTGGGCGGCTCGTCACTCGTTAGATCAGTTAGGCATTAATCGCAATGATCGCACCATGAGCTATTTACCTTTGGCCCATATTACCGAACGGGTTCTCGTTGAACTATCGAGCTACTACAGTGGTGGTAAGATCCATTTTGTTGAAGATTTATCGACCTTTCAACGGGATGTAGGGCATTGTCAACCAACCTTATTTATTTCTGTCCCGCGCTTATGGACAAAATTCCAGATGGGCGTGTTGGCGAAAATGCCACAGAAGAAACTCGATATTCTGCTTAAGATACCGTTTTTAAACAAAGTGGTGGCAAAGAAGATTCGCGAAGGTCTGGGGATCAGCAACGCAAGACTATGGGCAAGTGGTTCTGCACCTCTGGCGCCAGCAGTTATCGAGTGGTTTGCCAAGATCGGTATTTACATTTCAGAGGGCTGGGGGATGACGGAAAATAGTGCTTATGGCACAGGTAGCGTCCCTTTCCGTCATGATAAAATAGGCTGTATCGGTAAACCGTACAACGGAGTCGATATTCGTACCTCTGAGGAAGGTGAAATCCAGGTTAAATCGCCCTGTAATATGCTTGAATATTACTTAGAACCCGAGAAAACCGCGGAAGTGTTTACCGAAGATGGCTATCTGCGCACCGGTGATAAAGGCGTCATTGATGCCGATGGTTATGTCAAAATTACGGGCAGGCTCAAGGACATCTTTAAAACGGCTAAGGGTAAGTACGTTACACCTGCACCCATTGAAGCGAAATTTATGGAAAACCCCATTGTTGAGCAGGTATGTGTAACAGGTACCAATCTACCACAGCCAGTAGCGCTATTAGTACTGAGCGAAGAAGCGCAAAAGCAACAGAAGTCTGAAATAGAAGCCAGCCTCAAAAAAACCTTCGACGCAATTAATGCCAAGCTGGAAAGTCATCAGGTCATGGATAGAGTAGTGATTATGAAAAATGAGTGGAGTATAGAAAACGACTTACTCACGCCCACCTTGAAAGTAAAACGGCACGTACTGGAAGATCGTTTTGTGGATATCATCCAAGGTACCTACAGCGATAAACTGGTATGGGTGGATGCTTAAGCCGGTTTAAAATAATTCGCCGTTGAACCCACTATTTAAAGCTCTGTTTAAAACAGAGCTTTTTTGTAGGAGCTAAAAAGTTTAGCCGGGGTAACGTCCCTTCAGGCCCTGGTAAACTAAATCGCTGAATTCAGGTTGATTTAAATCCAGTGCATCCATTACTTCCACTAAGTGTTCGTTATCTTCTCGCCCAGTCCATACTTTGTGATAGGTGCCTTCTTTATAGCCATTATCCTGACGGAAGAAATTGAGCACATTCTTACCCACATACTGTCGGTATAACTCATCGGCTGACATGTCGCATTGTTCAACAATGGTCATAAAAAGGGGAACATCGAAACGTTTGGCCGCACATAAACCCGTCATTAGTTCCAGATTATCCAGTAAAGACTGATTTGCTGCCTTGTAGTCTTTGCCATCAAAGGTGACCGTGGTGTCTGAGCTTGCGAGCTGTGCAGCAATCTTTTGTGCAGAAGCGGAAATATCACCTTGAGTGTCGATAATGCATGCGCTTAACGCAAAGTGCCAGATATCGACTAATTCCATTTGAAGTTGCGCCAAGTCTTTGTGCTGAGCTTTCCACCATTTCCACCCGTGATGTTCAATGGCTTCTACCGACTCCACCATAGCTGCGCGCAAATATCCGTAGCCTGCATTGAGCCAATCAGGATTGACCTTTTTATTCATCTTGTCTTGAAGTGAAAGCATCGTGGCTAGCTGTTGGGCGGATAACATCGTGGCTCCTGTGTATCGTCGTAGTGTAAATCGCAAATTGTACTGTAATGCGCTGTCCCTAGAAACTGCTAATCCTTAATTTGTCTTCTAAAACTTGTTTTTCGATAGAAGATCGCTGCGTGCTGCATGCTTTGTTCTGGTGCACCTGCACCACAGTATTACTATTCTTAGTTGTGAAAGTGGGTGGGAAACATTTAACTTATTGATAATTATAAAATAAAAAGTTGGCATTCAACGTGCAATTCAATAATTGTTAACAGTGCTTCTGAGTAACGCTAACGAAAATGAGTGCCAGGCAACGCTTATTGTCGTTGTTACTGAGAAGACCGTAAACCTTACCCATACAGATTTTTCGTGTCCTGAGGTCTGTATGGGTTTTTTTATTCTCATTTCCTCCAAGGTCACGTCGATTAACTGGCATTCTGCTCAGGTAAAAAACCTTAAAAAGTACTTTTTAAGCTCGACTATTTCGATACACTGTATACCGTTGTTAAAAGCTCGTTCTATAAAGGATTGTCGATTGCTTGCGTTATACCCATCAAACAAATTAGAGCATTTAAGTTTTCTCCTCACCACGTTATTGAAGCAACAGCCAACAGGGGTGTTTACGCCCGAAACCATATTGGTAGAAAGCCCTGGAATGCAGCATTGGGTAAGTATGCAGTTGGCAAAAGAGCAGGGTATAGCGATGAACATCGACTTTCCTTTACCTGTTCGATTCATGTGGAATACAGCAAGAGCAGTGCTCTCAGAAGACAAAGTGCCTAAACAATCGTCCTACCGACGAGAAGTACTAAGTTGGCGCATCGACAAGATCCTCAACGATAACGACGGCGCAGAAAACAGTGCATTTGAACAGGTAAACACATATTGGCGCGGTGCTGGAAGTGAGCAAGAGCAAGGGGTTCAGCGCCTACAACTGGCCACTGCACTTGCGGACGTCTATGAGCAATATTTGTTATACCGACCCGATTGGTTGTTTGCCTGGGAGCGAAATGAACGGGTTGTGTTTGATGATATGGAGGTGTGGCAAAGTGAAATTTGGCGTCGGTTAGTCAGTGAACAGCCACTTCATCCGGCGAGGCTTCATCAGCTTACTCTCGAGGCTTTGGCGTCGGGAACCGTCCCTGATGCGCTGCCCGAACGAGTTGTGGTATTTGCCATAAACACTATGGCTCCGCAGCTCATTGCTTTTTTCGATGCCTTGGCCCAATACATCGATATCCATATTTTTCACTTAAACCCCAGTGTTAATTATTGGGGAGACGCTAAAACGAATACAGAACAAGCGATAGCACTTCGCAGTGAAGGTCTTGAAAAATGGATGCAGCAGACACAGTCAAATCCGTTGCTTGGCAATTTAGGTAAGCAAGGACGAGAGCTTTTCAATTTATTGACCGAGCTTGAAACATTTGAAGTAAGCGCCTTTGACGCACCTATATACCCTCTTGATGCTACGGGAGCATCGACAGATATCGTCAAGTCACTGCCGCTGCTCAACTATATCCATGACGATATTCTGCAAGGCGTACACCCCGCCCCGCTCAATGTGGATGGCGGTGACAATTTCCGTCGGGGTGTTGTGCAAGGGGACGACAGTGTCACCATAATGTGTACGCATTCCGCGTTGCGAGAAGTTCAAGTATTGCATGACCACTTATTACACTGGCTTTCCCAAGATAAAGCACGCACACCTTCTGATATTTTAATTATGTGCCCGGCAATAGAAAATTATGCACCGTTTGTCGATACCGTGTTTCATAGGGTGGGCACCAAGTCAATAGCAGGCGCCGGCCCGACGCGTTTGCCATGCTCAATTGCTGATCGCAGTCCCATGGATGCAGAACCGCTGATTGCCGCTTACATGGCGTTATTACAACTTCCCGACAGTCGGTTTGGTGTGTCAGACATTATGGATTATCTGCAATTAGACACGGTGCAGAAGCGGTTCGTCCTTTCGCAAGGTGACCTGGACCAGATGACTGAATGGTTAAAGCAGGCGCATATTCACTGGGGGTTGGACAAACAACATAAATTAACCGTCACTGAAGGCGTAGCGCAAGATGAAACATACAGCTGGTGGTGGGGGTTACGCAGGTTATTGATGGGAATGTTGGCCAGTGACAATGAGATGATCATTGATGATTTATTAACTATCCCCGACGTGGAGGGACAAAGTGCGGTTACGTTAGGCAAATTGATAGAGATAGTGGACTTATTAGGACAGTTTGCGAAAACGTTGACCACGCCTCGGTCGGCTTCAGATTGGGCAAAAGCGCTCATTGAGCTTCGCAATGCCTGTTTTCAGCCTACGCGAGAACAAGAACACAGTTGGGATCTCATTGGCACGGTCGCAGCCGATTTAGCCGCGCGTTGTGAAGAAGCGGGCTACAACTATGAACTAGGTTTACGACAGATAAGAGACTTATTGCTCAATCGCTTTTCTTCTCCTGATGCAGGAAATCACTTTATGACAGGGCAGGTCACGGTGTGCTCCATGCTGCCTATGCGAAGTATTCCGTTTAAGAAAGTGTGTATTTTGGGACTAAATGACAGTGAGTTTCCTCGCAAAACAACCCCTCTAGGATTGGACTTAATGGCCAGTTCAACACGTCGCATAGGGGATAGGTCTAGGCGTTTGGAAGACCGGTACTTATTTTTAGAGGCCATCATATCTGCTCGTGAAAGCTTGTATTTAAGCTATCAGGGAAATGATGTAACCAACAATAGTGAGCGTCAACCCAGCTTGGTGTTGGCCGAATTTCTCGACATGTTGTGGCAGGACTATAAAGTACAGCCGACTGTTTATCTGAGACAGGCACCCCTACATCCTTTTAGCGAGGCGAGCTTTAGTGGCGCTTTACCCAGTTATGAGACAGGTTGGTGGCGATTGGCTAAGGCTTTGCGCGATGCTCAAGGGGCAGGGAGTCTTAACACTGCCAGTGACAGTGAATCAGATGATGCAACGACACAGTCATTGCCTTACCTCGATATCACCGCTGGGGGCCCTGAAGAGGGAGCTGACAAGGATTTACACCTAACACCGATGCAGATTGCCCGAGCGTTTAAAGATCCTCTGGAGTATTTTTCTGTTCAACGCTTGGGAGTCAACTTGTCGCAATCATTTACTCTGTTGGAAAACAGTGAGCCATTTGAAACCAATGCACTTATCCGTTATCAGGTTTTAGACGCTATCTTCTCTTCTCCTGAACGCAATGCTACTGAAGAGCAAAACAATCGCCATTCTTCATTTGGAGAACAGGTGATTGAATTCGCCGCTTTGCGAGGGGACATTCCCAATAACCCGGTAGCCAAAGAAGAACTCGCCATGTGGAAAGAAGGCGCGCTGGCTTTAACCCAGGCGATGGGACCCCATGACGCCAACCCTAAGAAAGCCAGTTTTAAAGGTCGTTATCTCACTTTTACCGCAAGTGCATTTGAAGCGAGTGAGGCATTGGTTCAGTTGTGTGCGGGAAAAATCAGCGATACCCGGGCACTGAACTATTTTATTACCCAATTAGTGTTCTCCAGTAGTGATGATGAAACTCCTTATCAAAATTACCCTCTGGATATTTTTTACTGCGATTGGGAAAAGGGCGAAACCAAACTTTTAAAGCGGCGCTTTAATCCATTTGATCAGCGCAGCGCACGGCAACTTCTGTTATTCATTGAACACCTGTACCTGACCATTTATACCACCCCAACACCCCTTTATAGCAGTTTGTTCGCTGAACTAGTGCCAGGTAAACGCAAATCAGACAGCGCAGAATTGGTTGCACAGATTACCCCAGAGCGTTTTTATGAAATCGTCTGTGGTTTGTCTGAATATCACAACCTAAAGGGGAAGCGCGTTTCCAGCCCCTTAGAAAACACAATGCTGACGCTAGGTGGTTTACACCTTACAGTAGACGATGAAACGTCACTGAAGGGGTTAGCGATAATTCATAAAATAGAAGGTTTATTGGGTGGATATGATGCCCAACGAGCAATTAGAAATTGGCAACAGTCTTCAGGGCCTTTCAGCGCAGATATGGCAAATAACCCATACCTCAAGTGGTTTTTCCCTCAAGCTTTAACGTGGCAAGCATTGCCAAGTGTCGAGGGCTTCCTGTTATTTGCGATGGTGGCCAACGCCTCGGTGGAGGAGAAGCTATGACGGCAAGTTCAACGACAAACCATACAGCGGAGGCCAACAAGCCTCGTTTACTTGATGTTGCGGGTATGCCATTGGCTGGACGACACCTTATCGAAGCCAGTGCTGGTACGGGAAAAACTTTCAATATTACGCGTCTGTATTTGCGCTTATTGCTAGAAAAAAAGTTGACCGTGAAAGACATTTTGGTAATGACCTTTACCAAGGCCGCCACCGAAGAAATCAAAGGGCGAATTGCTAAAACCCTACGCGAAGCGTTGCAACTGTGGCAGCAGGCCAGAAATAGCGGTGATGGGTTACCACCTGACAGCGATCCTGTTTATCTGCATCTCTTTCACCATACTGACATGGACGAAAGCCTAGGGTTGTTGCAGGCAGCGCAACTGGAACTAGACGAAGCGTCGGTGTTTACCATTCATGGGTTTTGTCAGCACGTGATTGGTCAACTGGCTTTCAACAGTGGCTTTGCCATGTCGCTGAACTTAAGTACAGATACCCGAGATCTATACCTCCAAGCAGCCGAGGATTTTATTCGCAAAGTGAGTCAGAACGAGGCGGACTTTTTATTGCTCGCTCAGTCGTCCTGGCATGTACCAGAGCGATTACTTACAGACTTTAATAGTAGTATTCGAAGTTCACTCACACCGATTTTATTGAATGAAGAAGCGATAGAAAATGCATTTCATCAGACATTGCTTAACCACCCAGATACACATCTCAGTCGTTTTAATGATTTTCTGCAAAGTATCGAGGCCAATGAAGTTTTATTGGTAGAGCAACTCATTAAAACGCCAGCACATAAAAAAGAGCGCCCACAAGAGTTAGCAGCACTAAAGGCCTGGTTAAGTGACTGCGCTGATAAAAAGCGCTATCAGGTAGCCCCTCCATTGGCGTTAGCTTTTCTCGACGGGCGACGATACGCTCGCAATACCGCAGGTGTCAAAGAGATACTCAGTCCCCTTAAGGCTTTCTCGAAGGCCATTGAGACTGCGACCAGCGAAAGGGACACAGCTATCGCTCAAATCCCCCTATTTAGGCTGGTGGAAGAGGCGATTCATTTCATCAAAGAGCGTGTCGCCAAACAGAAAAAGCAGCGCGGTATTATCGATTTTGACGATCTTATTCGCATGCTTGCTGAGGAGGTTGTCAAACCCGGTAATTCCCTTGCGCAAGAACTTCGCAAAAAATTTCCCGTTGCCCTGATTGACGAATTTCAAGATACCGATGCTAATCAGTATCAAAAAGGTTTTTTTGGCGATTTTTGACATACCTAAAAATCACACTTTTCAGGCATAAAAATGTCCATTTTAGGCCTAAAAATGCTTATTTTAGGCAAAAATTGGGGGAGATAGTGTATCCGGAGGGGGGTTAGGAGGATGTGCACCACCTGTGAGGGGAAGAGTACCCCGAGAGGGCGGGACCCCCTTCCCCGGGAACTACACTGCACCCAGCCGATTTACTATCTTTCTTGCAAGCAGTCAGAATCTATCCACCTCCATCCACGTTAAAAACATAAATATAGCCTCGTAATGCAGCCCCGAAAATGGGGTCAGTGTCAATCGGGACGGTTAGGTCGGCTGGGCTGGGCACAATTTAACCACCAATGTTGCTTTGTGGCAAAAAGAGGTCGGCTGGGCTGGGCACAATTTAACCACCAATGTTGCTTTGTGGCAAAAAGAGGTCGGCTGGGCTGGGCACAATTTAACCACCAATGTTGCTTTGTGGCAAAAAGAGGTCGGCTAGGCTGGGCACAATTTGACCACCAATGTTGCTTTGTGGCAAAAAGAGGTCGGCTAGGCTGGGCACAATTTAACCAATGTTGCTTTGTGGCAAAAAGAGGTCGGCTAGGCTGGGCCAGACCTGTACAACCACCCTCGGCACCCTCGGCCCGGCCGAGGGTCATTTTGGATTTGCCGAGGGTAAATTCCGGCACCCTCGGCAAAAATTACCAGACCCCCTCAAAATCCAAACCAGTACCTCTTCCAAAAAGCATTTTAAACGTGTATTTTAGCCTTTTTATACTTCAGGTCGGCGCGCTTCGCGCGCATTTTCTGTCACTCATGACTTGTTATGCCTTTTTAATGTTGAAGTGCCATGTTGTATGCAAAGTATACATATGTGGCTGGCATACAGTAGTATAGGTATCATGTAGATGCATAGGTATTGTATCTTTGTTGTTGATTAATGACTGCGAAGCTTGTTGATGGGTTGGGTGGCACCAGTTATACTATGCCTGAAAGTGTGATTTTTAGGTATGTCAAAAATCGCCAAAAAAACCTTTTTGTATATTCGGGTTTTGAACCCAAACCCGAAACAGCTAAGTATGATAATCAAAAATGTTTGACTTGACTGTGTAAATTGTTCACGTCAGTTACAAGTGGCAAGACGGAAACATTTTCGATTATCATGCTTTGTGTTTCGGTTTTCGGGTTTTTTTTTCAAAACCCGAAACATGGACATAGAAAAAATTTATGTTTCGGATTTCGGGTCTATCTGGTGGAGCCCTAGGGAATTTTTTCCAAAAAGGGGCAAAATAGGTCAAAATTTTCACCTCAAAAACTGACTATTTCCTGAATTTGGGGCTCGGCTCGGTTGCAACCTCTGATCTACACCACTGCTCATGCTGTTACCCACCCCACTCCCCCTCGCCCAAGTACTGTCCTGTATGCTGGCGGAAAAACCGGTTTTTTTATATTCCGTGAAAAAAAACCGAAAAAACGATAAAGAACCGCAGTGTATAAGGATATGGATAGGGGAAGCCCAAATAAGGTATTTTTGACACATAGTGACACAGACACTACAGTGGTGCCTATGGGTGGTTTTGATGCTTATTGTGACTAAAATAGTTAAAACAAGCCACATTGACACCGTCCGCGCTTGGCCAAAGTTCTTCTGAACAAAAATATTTCCCAACATCTGTCAAAAATTTGGAAAATTTCGTGAAAAAAGACCGATGTTTCCCTGAGGCTGAGGTTTTTTTTCGGTTTTTTCACGTCCCAGATAGACCCGGTTTTTCTTGGTTTTTATCCGTGAAAAAAAGACGGTTTTTTTCATCCGCCAGCATACTGTCCTGGGCATTGAAGTCCTGACCCACGCTGACAGAAGCAGCAAAGAATTGAAACACTCCGCTCTTTTAGGGAACACAACTCCGCCTGAAGCGGGCGAATGACTCAAATCGAGCGGAGCGGCCTGCGGCACAAAAAACGAAATTGGAGTGGAGGACTCCCAAATCCCATCGCCTTCCTTCATCTGGATTTGCTCCGATTGGTCCAGCCTATACTTGCGGGCTGGAAAAAAAACGTTTTTTTCCGGAAAAAACCGAAAAAAAACCGTTTTTTTCCGAGGCCTGGAAAATACGTTTTTATTTTTCCGGAAATTTTTCCAAGTGGCAACTTTTGGAAAAAAACGGTTTTTTTCCAAAAATTTTCGAGAAATTTTCCAAGGTCGCGAAATGATGTTGTCAAAACCAATGTAAATCGGTGCTAAACAGTTCAAAATGAGCACGTTTTAATCTCCAAGTGCATTTTTAGCATGTTTCAGGCCATTTCCCGACAAAATTTTCTCCAAAATAGGCGTTTTTGGACCATAGGTATCCTTAAGTACTGGAAAAATATTTGGAAAAAAACGGTTTTTTTTTCGAAAAAAAACGGTTTTTTCAAAAATATATTTTGCGGAAAAATACGCAAGTATATCCTAAGCTGCTGAATCGCAAGAAATTTTGGCTAATATACCGTAAAGAGTTACGATTTTTTGTTGAAATTCGATGATGTCGGGCCTTTTCGGGCCGACCATCCCGGCCCGGCCCGCGCCCGACATTCCGAAAAGCCGGCCCGGCCCTACCGTTCGGGCCGGAAACTTCGGCCCAGCCCGATTCCCACCTCTGGTATTGAGAGGGGGTGGGTAACCCCCCCCCCCAACCCACCTGCCACCACAATGCTGGGCATTGAAGTCCTGACCCACGCTGACAGAAGCAGCAAAGAATTGGCGTGAAACACTCCGCTCTTTTAGGGAACCGCCTGAAGCGGGCGACTGACTCAAATCGAGCGGAGCGGCCTGCGGCACAAAAAACGAAATTGGAGTGGAGGACTCCGAAATCCCATCGCCTTCCTTCATCTGGATTTGCTCTGATTGGTCCAGCCCAACTGACTTTTATTTGTGTGTGCGTGTTGTGCTGTGCCATGACTTGTGCATGACGAATGGGAGACATGGAGGACAGGTATTTTCGACTTTGATCTTGTCTTGCTCCCTTGCAGTGTCTCTTGATTGAATGCTGCTGGATTCACCATTCGGGCGGGATACAGCGATGTGTTTGGGGGGAGGTATGCCCCCCCCCCAAATTCAGCTGTCTATCTTTCTTGCTGGGCTAGGCTGACCCAGCTATCCATCTTTTTTGCAGGAGCCGCTTCCCTTTTCCGACCCAGCCAGTGTAGTTCCTGGTCCGGAAGGGGAGACAGCGGAAGCGGACCCCCCGTTTTTTTTTCGGAGGGAACGACGTGTACCCACGTGGGGGTGGGGAAAGGGGGTAAGACCCAAATTCAGGAAATAGTCAGTTTTTGAGGTGAAAATTTTGACCTATTTTGCCCCTTTTTGGAAAAAAATCCCTAGGGCTCCACCAGATTGACCCGAAATCCGAAACATAAATTTTTTCTATGTCCATGTTTCGGGTTTCGGGTTTTGAAAAAAAAACCCGAAAACCGAAACACAAAGCATGATAATCGAAAATGTTTCGGTCTTGCCACTTGTAACTGACGTGAACAATTTACACAGTCAGTCGAAACATTTTTGATTATCATACTTCGGGTTTCGGGTTTTTTTTCAAAACCCGAAACCCGAGACATTGACAGACCTAAAAATCACACTTTTCAGGCATAAAAATGTCCATTTTAGGCCTAAAAATGCTTATTTTAGGCAAAAATTGGGGGAGATAGTGTATCCGGAGGGGGGTTAGGAGGATGTGCACCACCTGTGAGGGGGAAATAGCGTACCCGAGAGGGCGGGATCCCCTTCCCCGGGAACTACACTGCACCCAGCCGATTTACTATCTTTCTTGCAAGCAGTCAGAATCTATCCACCTCCATTCACGTTAAAAACATAAATATAGCCTCGTAATGCAGCCCCGAAAATGGGGTCAGTGTCAATCGGGACGGTTAGGTCGGCTGGGCTGGGCACAATTTAACCACCAATGTTGCTTTGTGGCAAGGCGCTGGCCCCCAGTGCTGTGGCAAAAAGAGTCGGCTGGGCTGCACAATAACCACCCTTCAAAAGCCCCCACTCACCACCAACATCCAACCCCCCACCCCCCCCCCCCCCCCCCCCCCCCTTTCACTCCCCCTCCCTTTACCCCCCCCCCCCCCCCCCCACTTCCCCTCTCTAGAGATGCATAGGTTGTCTTTGTTGTGTTGTGGGTTGGGGTTGGGGGCCGTGCGGGGTGGGGGCGGCATTTGGTCGTGAATGACAGGCAAGGGCGTGGGATGGGGGTTTGGGTGGTTTTGCGGGGGGGCTTGTTGATACCCGGGAGGATGCCCTGCCGTTCTGTGGGCTCGCCAACCCCCTGCTCGCCCCCTCGTCCCTCCCGGCCTCCCGGGCTGGCCGCCCCGGGCAAAGGCCTCCAATTTACCAATGTTGCTTTGTGGCGAGGTCGGTGGCTGGGCATTTGCCCATGTTGCTTTGTGGCGAGGCGGCTGGCTGGGCCATTTACCAATGTTGCTTTGTGGCGGGCGGCTGGCTGGGCACAATTTGACCACATGTTGCTTTGTGGCAGAGGTCGGCTGGCTGGGCCATTTACAATGTTGCTTTGTGGCGAGGTCGCTAGGCTCCTTGCCCCGTGCTTTGGGCACCTAGGCTGGGCACTTTACCACCAATGTTGCTTTGTGGCGGGCGGCTGGCTGGGCACATTTGCCCAATGTTGCTTTGTGGCGGGTCGCTAGGCTGGGCCAATTTACCATGTTGCTTTGTGGCGGGTCGGCTGGCTGGGCACATTTACCACCAATGTTGCTTTGTGGCAGGGCGGCTGGCTGGGCCTTTGACCACCAATGTTGCTTTGTGGCAAAAAGAGGTCGGCTAGGCTGGGCACAATTTAACCACCAATGTTGCTTTGTGGCAAAAAGAGGTCGGCTAGGCTGGGCACAATTTGACCACCAATGTTGCTTTGTGGCAAAAAGAGGTCGGCTAGGCTGGGCACAATTTAACCACCAATGTTGCTTTGTGGCATAAAAACTATGCCTTGTAACCGTTTGCCTGTCACTAGACTGCGTGTACACAGGTCCATGCCTGGACGCTTGTTGTTGTTAAGAGGATATAATACGCTTCGTATTGACACGAATGAATAAGATTAGTTACTTTTATGCCTAAAAAGGCTTTTAAGCCTAAAATATGTAAAATATGTGACTTTTATTGTTCAAGTTTGCCAAATTTCCTCGCCGGATCAGGAACCACACTGGTGGTGATAAAAACCCCTGGCTGTGCAACCGCAACCAAGTGATATTCTTTGTCGCTGCAGTGCACTAAAAATTCAGAGGCCTTTAGTCCACGCTGACAACGTCCACATTTTCTCATATGTCTGCTATTATTGCTTATGCTTGCAAACAAATGTCGTCTTCATCGAACCGCATTGTTTTTTTTTTGAAAATACTTTTGTCAATCTGCTTCATTTTGTTGCGCTTTGCGATCAAGTTGTTTCATATACAGTATGTATGTATATGGGTATCGGGTGTTGTGGTTATTTGTGCCCACTGCCACTGGTGAAACAGAACGCCACTTTGAAGCTGTTGCGCAAACAAACTGGCCGAAGTGTCAAAACTGAAAAGGTGCCAAAAATATTTTTTGGTTTGTTTGTGTCATATTTCATCAGAAGTCTTGTGGCCCGCAGTTTTTGTGGTACCGAACGTCGCTCCGTCATTTTTTCTGTTCCGACCAGAAAAGCCAGTTGGCACGAAAACGCGTCCGTTTGAAGAAAAACAGCCCTGGTTGACGCAGTTGCTCGTGTTCTGTTTGTATCGCAAAAAAACTTCACGTGGTTTCAATTTTGAAAGCGTCGGCATGATGGAAGCCTGCTTTGCGCAAATGTAAGAGTGTTTTATGACCAGACCTGTTCGAGGTCAGGAAAGCTTCGCATTGAAGTTACATTTGTTGCTATGGACATTTGCCATTGCCACTGCTTAGCTCTGGCTGTCACTTAGTCTGCTACCTGAGTTCCATCTCGATTAGTTTTTCTGCATCGGAAATCAAGCTGTCTGTCACACTTGAGTGAACGTGTTACCTGTTTGCGCTTAAATCTATTAGCTAATCTTTATGTTATTCATGCCTTTGGAGCCTGTATTAGCTGCTGCCGTTATCAATGAGCTGTTTTTTGAGTTTGACCACTGATGTTTATGTGCTTTTTGACGGTTGCCAGAAAAAGCTGCGCGTTTTTGACGCATTTATATTTGAGTTTGGGCGATGCACCCTTGTTCTACATCTAGCTTGAGTCGCAATACTCCACTCAATTGAATTTGGTGTGTCACAGCGATGCTATTCAGCTGCGCTCGCGTTGCTCATTTTTGTTTGCATACTTTTCAAAGTATGCACATTGATGAGGTGCGTCAGAGGATGAGGTGATGTGTTTCGCAGAATGACTCATCCCTCAATTTTATTTGTTATTTCACTGGTTATCCAATCGCTCTCACAGATTGCGCATTCAAATTGCAACTGCGTAACACACCAATACGCACGGTGGTTGGTGTGCACGGTGGATAAGACACGAGTTCATTTATCAGCCGGGCGCGCATCCGTGCAGTGCAGATGTGTCGAGGAGACTGCACCTCTTGTCCCGAAAATCTTATTTCTGCCTTCCTCTGTGATTGGCGTCAGGTCTGTGACTTCACACAACCTTTAAATTTTTATTTACTCTCATATCGCGCTCTGAAACGAGATCACATTCTTCTCTTTCGCGCTTATATTGATACAAACGTTAAATATACGCGCGGTTGGCATGGCATGACATAAAACATCAATGTTTATGTTTGTGTTTCAGATTTTTATCCCTGTGATTTTTGTTTGTACGTGTGCGTGAATGTTACCAACACAGTGCTTTACTTGTGTCGAAAACCGCACCATGGTGCCGCCAAAGCCGGTCAAATACATTACATAGCGTTACTAAAGATGTGTGCTGTTGGATATTTTTTTCAGAACAGGTCCAAAACTGGGCACCGACATGAGCTGCGTTGCGTGGAATTGTTTTGCCAGTTTTATTGGTTTATGCTTTTTTATCATGCATATAGCTGTCGCTCTGTTGGATATTCGGTGCGATTGCCTCATTTTTGTTCAGACGTACTTTTGATTAGGTATCATCATCATCACGTGTGATGTTTTTTCGTAACTGCCTGGTTGAGCAATCATGTTTGAGATGGCCTCTTGTCAGATACATTCTATTTTTCCAGAAGCCGTTTGGTCTTCTGTGCATCATGTATCATGACAGCAGCAGCAACACGTTTGAGCGTTTTTTCGAGCAAAATGCCTGTGAATATTTGATGTTTGTGTGTGTGTGGGCTTCTACGCCCAGTGCGCAAGTGGACAAAAGTTCTTAGAAAGTTCTGTAACAGTTGAGCTCGAGCGTAAGGCTGTATGAAATTAGCGCTCGCAGCTGAAGCTTTATGATTGAGTAGTTTTGTGCGTTCCACTGTTCGCTTCAATGTTCGCAGACTGTTTTGTTACGGCATGGGGCAGGACATGTTTGAGATTTCTTTCTTCCGCCTCTGAGTTTTTCAGCGCCACTTCATAGTGTGCATGTAGGTGTCATGTCACACACAACTGCCGTGTGTGGGTGTAACCAATACAATTTGTGAACGATGTGTTTGTGTTGTCAGCGCGCTCCGCTTGTCTGTCGGCGTCGGCCGGCCACTTGTGATCGTGGGCCTGTTTCGTGGGAGTGTCCCGCCTCTAGCCGCGTTTTGTATTTATGTCGACATGTCTGAATCTTATTGCGCTGCTTAGGAATGGCATCAGTATATTTATGTCCGTGCAAGTGTTCTATTTTTTCTGCTAATCTTAAACTTCAGAAATGCAGCCCTCCATTATTGGACATGTATAATTTGCCGCTACGCGCTAATCTGCCACGTGCCATGTACATAGCTGAAGCAGCAATATCCTAACGTCATGACCAGCGAGCTGTCATCACCAGCAGTGACAGTGCCAAATTCCGGCTCCAAATCTCCATTGCGATCAATTCGCAAATTCGTGCGCCACCGCGTGAATCGCGCCAATAAAAAACACGAGCGTAAATTATCCAAGGAAAAAGACGCCAATGATCGTCTGCTCAAATCGGTGTTTTCCGCGCCGAATATTCACGAGCTGCGACAAAATGATGAGGAGGAGTCGAGAACAATTGACGCGATTAATAAACGCAGCTTGAGAGCAGCGGTGCTGACGAAGAATCATGTCTCCTTTCACACGCCTGACTCGCCGGGAAGGTGCGCCCATCTGTTGTGGCTCGGTCTTGGTTGATGTACTTGCACCCAAATTATCTCGTTGTTCACGTAGCGTGCTGTCTTGCTTCTGCTGCTGTGCCTTTTTGTCAAGTTTTGATGATCGTTGGTCCTGTTTTTTTCGCGATGTCTTGACCAGTGCTTTCCTGCATGTGTTAAGTTTGGAACACCCTTCTTGCCTCGCAACGTTTGTGGTTTGTGCACACGTGGGTGTACATTTTGCACGTTTTTTGACGTTGACTTTCTGATTTCAAAGATCAATTCAACTGCCTCACCATGTCGCCTGGTTGTGTTTATTATTTGTGCAGCGACACATGAACACAATACAACAAACAACCCAGCACATACAATACCAGTTTGCTGTTGTCGCAGAACATCACGCCACTACACGTTGTTTTGTACTTTGTATTGTTGTGACTGACTGCAGTGAGGTGAGGCGATATCAGAAGAGTTTTGTCCATCGGGCGTACTCTTTCTGTCAGCTGCGTTTGGTGTCGCTTGTGCTGTGCTGTGCACCTGTGGTATCAAGGATTGAATGCAGTGTTGTGTTGTTCTCATTTTTGCGAACCTCAAAGTTACTTTTTATTGTCTGTCAGCGACAGTTTGGTGTTTTGCACAACACTTTACTCCGGAAGCAGTATGGTTCATTGCTGTTAGACGTCGTTAGCTGAGTTGCGGTGTGCCCCTACACCTGGTACTCTTGTCACAATTGACAGCGCAATTTGCTGAAAACCACACATGGAAAATTCCCTAATTTGTTTTCAATTTCAGCGACATATCGAACAAACTGGACACGTCAAGTCTGCCCGATACCGAGGATGGCGTGGCACAGTTCCAACGTGCGGTGACCGGCGGTGGACATACGAATATTCGATTGACGGTTGGAGATTCGTTTTTGAATATTATTGTCGAAAACTTGTAATTATTATTTCCATTCCAATCTTTCCTTTGAATCGACAGGCGAGCATGCGCGAGACGAGCACCCAGCCGCGAGTGAGTGCATCCAATTCGTGTATGACTTCACACATGGATGAAACATCACCGAATGGCAGTAAATCGTACCCGGTGTTAACAGGGCTAGGGGATGGCGATGGGGTTGACGATGACGGGAAAGGAAGGTGGGTGGGTGACTGGCTGACTTGACTGATGTTTCAACAGCGAGGTTTTGCAAGTCGAACACTTCGGCGGGCAGGTGTCAATCCTTTTGATCGGTTTTCGTCGATACTTTACAGCTGCAGTTTTGCGTTACGACTTTTGGTGGACTGAACACACCAATTTTAACCAGCGTAAATATGTTCCTAAGCCTGGAAGGCCTGTTGTGCTTGTCACACAAAACAGATGGCACGATTGAAGTTAGAAAGTTCACAAATTCCAGAAAGTTCACAAATTCCAAAGATAAAGCAAAGACAGAACCGATCAGCGTCCGGCCGGACAACATCCAGCACCTGCACTGATGCTCGTTTTGATACAGTCGATTGCATCCACTTTCTGTTCACCATTTCCAGCCCTCCGTCCGTGATCCGGCTCGGTCCCACGGGCACTCTGACCCGGACGGAGATGCCATCAGATGTTGTGAGCGCCGTCCAAGTGGCCGAGGGTCCATCGCGCGCCGAATCGCATCGATCCCTGGCCTCCACCGCGTCCGTGTCCACGACGAACAGTCAGAAATCGGCCGCAAATCGACCGCCCAATTTGTCTGGCCTGACCACCAGTCAGTCATCCAGCCGACTGTTGAGTGCGAAGAGCAGCATAAAGAATGTTGGTCCGGGATAGTATGGGTGACAAAATGAAACGACTCCTCTTTATGAATTCACACTGCCCCGTCCGAGGCTGATCGATGATCAAGTGCAATCGGGTTTTCTAATATTTCTAGAATCTGGCGTTTTGTTTCTTTCATGGGAAGTAGTATTTGGATTTTGAATTTGGATGCATTTGTTTCGGCATCAGGTTGGGCTGTATTCCGTGTACGTAAGCGCAAAGCCATGTGACCCAGCCACGAGTGGGCGCCTAAGCCAAATTCTACAATCAAACACCCCTAACATTTAATTCATCCAACTTCAGTTCCTCTCTCCGTCCTACAAATCACGCAGTGAAGATATGCGCAAACAATTTATGATACCCGATGATGATCAGCTAGTCATTGGTTGGTCTCCATTAGTCTGTCTTGTTTATTCCGATAAGGTAGTGGCTTAATCCATTCTTCATACGTGATATGAACGATTTCACGCCAAAAATGGCAATTAAACTGAAAGCGGTCACAAACCAAACGTCCAACATCACAGATTACTCGTGTTCATTCCAACGCGAAATCCTCGTGCACGGCCGTATGTACTGTACGCAACATCGACTGTTGTTCTACGCGAGCATATTCAAATGGGAAACCAACATCTGTTTGAGATGGAAAGAGATATCGGCGATAAATAAAGAAAAAACGGCGCTCGTGATACCGAATGCCATACAAGTGAGTGCGAGGGAGGGGATGTTTTCTTTGTTTTGTTGTGTATTAGATTGTTTTTAACGATTGCAATCACTTGAATCTTGGCTAATTGGCCTCATTGAGTGTATAAATAGGTCATCTGTCTGCTGGTGGTGCTCATGCATCAGCTGGAGCGACTGGTTTTTTTTGCCTTCTTTTTGTAATTGGCCTTAATTGGTCAACACATTGAACTGTGATGATGAAATGAGGGCAATTTTTCTCCCCTAACGCCACAGGTAACGTCAGCGGACGGCGAGAAATACTTGTTCAGTTCGTTTTCGAGACGAGATCGTTCTTTCAATCTGATGTTCAAATTGTGGCAGTGCGCCCTTCTGGACAAGGTTTGTGTCTTGCTGAACTCAATCACACAATTTGGCTTCTGTTTGTGTTTTTGTCTGAAAGAAGCCCGGGTCATATCCTTTGTTTATGCAGTGTCGTACAGCTCATTCTTTTATAAATAGATTTTTACGCGCCTCTTCATGATTAGTTGCGATGTGTCACCCACCGTTCAAGGTTTGTGCTGCTGTGACAGAGACAAAAATACCAAGTAGATGCAACCTGTTTTACAGTATGCCCATTTTTTAAACTCTCCAGGGGGTTCCTGCCAGGCAAAATAATTCAAGCCCACCAGATAACGCGTTGGTCTGGCTGTATTAGTGGCCAGCTAACACACAATGCACTGTCCCGATAGTCATGCGTCAATGGTCGTTGGGTGTATTTGTTAAACGGGAATTATCATAGAGCATGTGACTGTGGTGCCCAAGGATTCAGCTGCAGTGGCTATTTTGTGCCAAGTTGGCGCGACTTAGCCGCTAACATCGAACTTCCTGTGTTCCCTGAGCAATTATGCACAGTGGGTTGACTTACTGCTCTGCTATGCATAATGTTTGTGCCAAAGCTGTTATGTTTATTATTAATTTCCATGTGAAGAAACTATGAAAAGCCACATTGTATTTATAGTTACTTGCTGGTCTGTTTTTATATCTCTTCTGCGTATTTTTGCAGATTAGTCTGGCTTGCATGATTATGGTTTGCATGCTGTGCATTCGTTATTTGCATTTTATTAGCCTGGTAGTCTTATGCTCAAGCCGAACTCTGTTGTGTTAGCTGTGCAGCTTTCTGAGAATTATTTTTATTTTGACTGTTGAATAAAGCATAACTGAAAGCAGAACTAGGACCAGAATTTATGTCTAAGCTCGCTGACACAGCCGCACAGCCTTGTTGTCTTTGAAAAATATTGTTTATGATATTGCCTTTGCTTGCATGTCATGTGGATGAACCCATTTTTATGCCCATTCAGAAAGTCAGCACCATTCTGTGCGCGATAACAACAACCAGAGCCCCTGCTGTTTTTTTAGTCAAGGAAAGCCAAAATAGCTGATAAGCAATTACGCTGACTTTCTGGTGAAAGGTGGTCTTTATCTGCTCTGCCCTGTTATAGGTTCAGCCAGCGTGCTTTTGTGCTTCTCTTTCGCAACATATTTTTGTGCTGCGATATATTCAGTCATTTGCTTGTGTCTTCTGTCAGAAGAAATTACGAAACACCATTGTCACACTCTGATCGAGCCGTATTTCGTCACAAAAAAGTACTGGGATGAGTTCGAGGTCCAGTTCTGCGTCGTGTGAGCCGGAGCCGAGCCCAACGCTGACTCAGTCGTTATCGGTCATAGATGCTCCTTCATATGCGTCGACGTCATTTCTCGCCGCGGATTACCAACTGCGTCGCAGCTCTAGTGAGCATAGATTGACGGTGGGTTGTATTTTGCCTTGATGATTCAGGGATTTGGAAACTTCTCCGTGTTTTTTCATCCGTTTTTATTGATTGTGTTCCCGTTGATTTTTGTGTTATGATGAAATGCGTGCAGAAGCGTAGCAATTAGCTTGGTTGTTGTGTTTATGCAGCTCGTGAAACATTTTGCACTGGGGTTTCCCCAATTTTCTTGATCATTTTGAATTTGTGAATGTGGATAATTTTCAAAGTGACGACAGTTTTACGTGTTCTGATGTCATCGATCACAGCACATACGAGCGCTTTGTGAAGTTCTGCCCATGTCATTGGATACTTTGATTCTCATCTACCGCACGATTTGTCATACCTTTTATTACTTTTTCGTCAATGCAATCAAAAATGCGCAACCGTCTATCTTCCCACTCTTAATCCTATTCTACGTGTATGCGTACATTCCCTTTTTTGTTTGCACAGTTGAGCTGGATGGAAGGCGAATATGTATTCTTTCAGTGGGATTGTGTTGTGTTTTGTGACAAACCATGAGCTTGATGTTTTTATTCATATCAGATCAGTGCTAGGTGCTGAACCTGAACGTAACAACCAGGAACATGCAGTATAGCAAGCTCGAAACGGCATGAAAAAGTGCCCATGAGCACAAAGCACGGCTCTGGGTGTGGAAATGGGATTTTAGCCCACCGGGTCACGTAGGCATGTGTGTATGTATGAGCTGAATTGGTAAAAAACGCGGATTCTGCTCAGCTCAGACGCTTCAGAAAATTTCTTTCGGCCTGAACCCGTTTTATTGCATCCAACTTTCGCAGATGGACATGACAACACCAAAAAACAACAGTTTTTCGTGCGCGCCACAACAACAGCTGTTCCGAAAGCAGTGTTCACTTGATATAGACAATCTTTGGTGGTGAGAATACGTGTCCAATCTCAACCTGACCTTGCAACATCAGGCAATGCCGGTGGCAGACATGTGGGTGTGGGCGCAACACGGATACGATAAGTCTGAGTTGGACAACAATCATGAACAACAGGCTTCGGACTCGGAGTTGCCGCCAGATCAGTTGGATGAATCGGTGAGGATTGTGGAACTTTCTTTTTCGACGGAAATGGAATCGAACCTGTAAACAATCAGGTTCGTTACTTCCACGTTGCGTGAAACATTTATTGATATTGATATAGGGACTGCTAAATCGGATCAGTATTTATTTTGCGTTCATAATTTCATAGGATTTCGTCACGCCCGACGATGAGTTGCCGCAATGCGACGATAATCGAGTGTCGTGGAACATTAGTGTGGAAGACGAACAGTTGTTTATCCGAGAGGATACGTTGAATGCAAACACGGCCGTGCAGTATAGACGACCGGCCACTTGTGAACCGATGGTTGGTCAGCTCGTTAATTTTTGCTTTCTAAATTTGGGTTGAACAGAGACCTTACCGCTGCGTCTGGACACCATATTGCATTGAGAGGGACATCCTAGTCAGAGTGTAGTGGGAACGACATTCGGGGGTTTATGTCAAGCGGTTCAATCAATAAAAGCGTGCCCAGTTGAATGAATGAGCAATATATCAAAAAACAACTAATGAAATTGTTGCAAACTTGTATCCATACATCCAAACCAGAGCCCACTTGGCACGCTGCAGACAAGCAGTCACTCGCCGTCGGCCAACCAACAACAGCAACGACCAATCAGCGTGCACAGCGAGATGCAATTGACCAATGAGTGCACTGCATCATCCGAGGTGACCACCGTTGAGCGCAAGATCACGGCACCGACATTGCAGCTGCAATCGTCGCCCAACCTGATAGATCAGGCAACGAATGGGGCAGAATCGTCTGTGCCTGGTAGCCAATCGTCTTCGCCTAGGAGATCGCCGAGAGGTTGGTGCCTGGTGCGGTTTTGATATTTTTTAAAATTTTTTGTCAGATTATTTGTCAGCCGTTAACTGATTCTTTCTTGAACTACACTGAACATTTTGATGAAATGCTACGTGAATTCGACTCAGCTAAATTCATTTATATTTTCCATGATGAGATTGTGTCGTGTGGAAATGTTTCACTGGCCCTATTTCTGAAGCCACTTGCTCACGGGTGCAATGGGATCGACAATCGAATGGTATTGGTCGCACAATGACTTTATAAGAATTGGTCCAATTTTTTTCCTGAATTGTAAAGAGGGAAAGTGACGGGGCAGTGACGTTGCGTTGCGCGATCGCACACAAAGCATGTTGTAAAGAGAATATTTCAGACCTGCGGCAACGTGGTTGATCTGCTGGATTATTTTTAGGTGAAAATGTTTTGTGAGAATCACAAATAGCACAGTGGTTAAGAGTGACTGAACGTGAAAATCAGGATTGATTTGATGAATTCTTATATAGCCATTGTGCGACCAATATAGACATATATGTAAAAGAAGATAAGAAACATTGAAAAAACCCAGGTGGTCGTCGCAAACGTCCGGCGCCGATCGCGCCGCAAAATCCAAGCGACGCCAACAATGAAGCGAGTGCCAAAAAACCGGTGGACAACAACAACATCAACGGCAATAATCATGCGGCGCCGTCAAAGCCGAACGAACAACGAGCAACTGCTGGTCTCGGACTGAAAACGGTCGCCTCCTCGCCCGTCATGTCCCCGCCGGTGTGTTATTGAGACATTTTGGATTGTTTTGCTTCGTGGTTGGTGTGGCGTGGCACAAACCTGGACGTCGTAACAAACCCTGCATACAGTCACTATTCACCATAATGGTATTCGCTACAGTGAAATTCGATATAGTGATATTGAAAATACGTGTCGTCGTGGTGGTGTCCCGAAAATTCGTATTTCATACTTAAGCAATTCGCCACAGCGATGTATTCGTTATAGTGATATCTTTTCCGTTGTCCTCGTCCTGTTGATATCACTACAACGAGTTGTGTAGTGACTGCAGTTTCTCACTTGCCAGCCGTTGATCGTTCTTTGATCTCGGAAACTTTTGTTTATGCCGCATTTTTTTGTGTTTACTTTTTATCTGCACTGTACTGAGGAAAAAACCGGTTTTTTATATTTCGTGAAAAAACCGAAAAAAGGAAAGAAAACCGATAAAGAACCGCTGTGTATAAGGTAAGGGGAAGCCCAAATAAGGTATTTTTGACACATCGTAATGTCAGCACAGACACCACAGTGGTGCCTATGGGTGTTTTTGATGCTTATTGTGACTAAAATTGTTGAAACAAGCCACACTGACATCGCCCGCGCTTGGCCAAGGTTGTTCTGACCAAAAATGTTTCCCAACGCCTGTCAAAAATTGGAAAATTTCGTGAAAAAAGACCGATGTTTCCCGGAGGCTGAGGTTTTTTCGTTTTTTTTCAGGTCCCAAATGGACCCAGTTTTTTTTGGTTTTTTTCGTGAAAAAAACGGTTTTTTCCATCTGCATAATCTGTACTAGAAAGTTCGCCGTTCACGATTTGCAGCGTGAGTGCACGAGTGCGCGTCCCGCCGATCTCGACGCCGATTCCATATCAGGAACGGGCAGCAGTGGTTCGTCGGCTGATCTGGAGGCACTCAATGTTGATGGTTGGCGATTTTATATATTTTATTCTTTTGTTTGTTTGTCGTAGATCCAGCGACTCAACTGAACGGAATTGATTGTGCATCACAGTTGTCGTTTATGAATTGTGTGAAACATTTATCGATGAGTGGCTTTGAAATCACTCGATCTCACCGAAACAGTTCTTCGAATAGAGCAGTGGCGTGGATAAATGAGCGTACAAGACTAGCGCCATAACGAAAATCTATCACTGTAGACTTTGTCGTTTGTCCTTTGGAACGACGATGGCTTGAATGTGTGGCAACTAATCAATCGACATTGATAACCTGTTTTAACCACAACAGAATCGAACTAAACGACAATAAATCCTTCTTTATGCATTGCAGTGCGTCCGAGCCGACCGCTGCACATGCCGGTGTCGTGTTCATGTGCAAGTCATGACGGTGTTCAGCTGATGAACGGCAATTACCCGATGACTGTCGACCAGTTGTTCGTGTTGTTGTTCACTGACAATCTATTCTTCAGACAATTCGTCGCTACCAGACGATGCACCGGACTGGAAATTGGTGCGTGTTTAGAGGGTTGTTAGAAGTCCACCTTTAATTTCATCAATCAACATAGCATTAAGTTGAAATTCAAAGGGTTTTTTTTGGAGAATCTTGTAGGTTTTTTTAGCCAGATTGGGGCCAAGACATGACATGATCACACAATAGTATCTTGAACGAAACTATAAACCTTGGCAAAAACATTTTGTTTTCGGACTATGAAGTTCTTGATTAAGCACTGCAAATTGCTTAGTATTTAGTTCCACACACATGATTGAATTTTACCTGCAAAATTGGGTTGCATTTTTTCCGGACCGTCTCAATTTTCGGCTTCTCTGAGACCCATTATCGAGCGAGGGGAAATTTTCTCTGTGTATCTCTGACTACAATACATGCACTAAGGATGGAACGTTGAATACATTGCACGAAGGCGCAGCTGAACAGATGGACACTTTGGCTGATTTCTTTCGCATTAGAAAAAGCGAGAACCAGGGGCTCATTTCACGCCCAAGATGTATGTTGCGTGAAATGCAAATCAAAATCACCTCACACTAAAAACACACTGATTTACTTTGCCAAAACCCGAATATCCACGTGGATTGTATGTGTGCACGTTGCAGGTGCGTGGACGAGCCCATCTCCAAGCCAGAACGCGTCCGATAAAATGCACAATAAGACTCGGGTCTACAAGTACACAATGGGGCTGACCGGGTTGTCGGGCGCTGTCGGTGTTACGCGATCGCACGTTACTGAAACTCAGGTGGGTAGACAAGGCAGTTTAGACGAACTTGGACTATATGAATGCGCTGAAATGTTGATGAAAGTGCAACTAATCCACCGGTGAACGGTGATGGAACGCCACCCTTTTTTCACCTTTGTTTGCTGCGTTTGCCATTGTTACGGCCAGATGTGTATTTAATTTTCTCAATTCTTTAACCACAATGAAGGCCAGAGAAACGCAGCAGCAACCAAGAGCTTACCGTTTGTGTCATGGACATTTTGCTCGTCGGTTTTTTTGAATAGGTCTCATCCCACCTGGTGGTATCGAGCCACAGTGACACCACAAACTCCAGATCTCTGTCATTTTTGCAGACCGTTACCGAAGCTGACGTTGGTGTGTACGTTGTGCGTAGTGAGACGCAGAATCAAGGCGTGCCCTATGCCGATAGCTTTGTGGTGAACATCACTTATTGTATGACCACAATCGGTCCAAACAGGTAGCTGAGCGATAGTTTGCAATTCTTGCACCGTACGTAGATCGTTATTGGCGAAGATGGTTTTCAGATCACTTTATGTTTTACTTTTTTTTATCAGTGAAGACTGGTTCCAAACTCATTGTTGCATTGGACGTTTGGGGTTGTGTTGTATGTTCAACGAAACATTTATCTCAGAATTTCTCTCATGAAACAGAAGTTGTAACAACGTTTGCAACGGTAATGACGACAGACCACACCGAACTTTCAGATCCAATCTCATGGTTCACGGCATCGTTGTGTTCAAAAAGTCCGTCTGGGGCATCATCAAACGTGAGTTTCGAGTTCGTATTTCTTCGTTTTTGTTTCAGTGCACTGTTCTGAATTGTTTCACATAGAGTACAAACCCCACCTCATGATAAATCAAATCCAAAGGGCGCCCCACCCAACACACTTTCGTACGTAAATCGCTCGCATGTCTTTACGTCGCTCACTCTAACTCATCTAAACTGAACTGCCGCTAAACTGAACATCTACTGCTGCCGCTGCAAAGTGAGCATGAGCGCACATACATACGTACATGAACAGTGGCCTCGTACTTTGCGCTAATCTTAGACAGCTGGCTGGTGCAGTAGGATCGATCCAAGTCGCACCCTGCCCATAATCTCACTCGTTGTGCACGCGCACGCAGCTTGCCCGCCTCGGGGAAAACTGCGGCTCTCTTCTGTTCGGGTCTGATATCTGAAATGTACATTGTTTGGTACCCTTTTTATTTTTATGCATTTGTTTGCATGATGAGTGGGTACCGAGCGCGAGGAACACAAGTAAATACATACTGCGGTGCCCTGGGCACAGTGATGTTCTATTGTATTTGCACTTGCGCGAGCTGCGCGAGTGTGTATTCGTTTCAACTGAGGTTTCTCTCAAATAAGGTTCTTTTTGTTTGTGCAACTAAACGTTTTCTTTCTTCATTCCAGCGCTTGTGGAACGTCCGAGCATTGCTGGTCTAACCGAATTCTTTGCCGGTTGGCCTAATTTTCACTTTGTCTCACATTTGACTTTAGTTTCTATCTGTAAAATTACAAAAAATCTGTGATATTTCCCGCCACCACAGGTCTGCACGCACATTTGATGAAGGAATGCGACCGTCTCGGTCTGTCGTCAACGTCATCGCCGGGTTCGACACCGCTCCGGTCACCGGGCGGCGCTGGCTCGCAACTGTCTGGCGGCAGTGTTCGACGGGATGAGTGAGTGGTATTTTTGGAATGATTCGTTGTTTCATGAATAATGGCGTACACAGGGCTGTGGTTTGGGTGGCGCACTTTTCCCAAAAAGTAGGTTCAGGGTTTGCTTCTCAATGTTCGCCAAATAAGTTCTGGGTGGTGCGCCCCACCCCCGTGTAACACACCTGTTCATGAATGAATGAGTGTCGGTAGGAAAACTAGCATGAACTCGTGTGTGGAATTGAATTGCAGCAGTTTCATTATCGAAGCGCAGTCCTCCGCCGTCGCTGCTGCGCATCGCAGACAATCCGAAGCTGAACGAAGAATAAGCAATGATGTGCTGCCAGGTAATGTTTCACACTCTATAATTTTTTGCTTTAGGTTGGTTTGTTTGACAACAAAAAATATTTTCGTCCACCAACACCATTATTCAGACGACGCCGAGCCACGTGTTGTCGGCGACATTGTAGGCGATGTTTCACTGGCCAATGGTCACGTGCCCACTGGGGACGGCAGTCATACGGGTGTACGCGCGAGACAACGATATTTATCACACGGCAATGGTGGGTTGACCGGACTGATGTTTCACGCTAACCGTTTATAAATGTGTGGTTTTTTCTGCAGATCTATCATTGCCGCACGGGTACGGCGCTTGGCAACACATTCCGGTCGCCACACTTTTGGCTGTTTTGTGAGTGTTTAAAATGTTTGTTTTGTAATCGTTCAATGCACCATGTCACCAATGAACATGATAATAAGTTTTTCAAGTGTCTCACGTGTTGTGTTTTTTTTTGCAAAATTGCTTCCCGAATTTCAGCATGTGCGTGATGCTACTGCTCAATCTGGGTCTATTCTACCAATTGTGGACCAAAGCTGATGGACCGATGCGCTTTGAACCGACGCAGCGAACGCGCACAATGCACACGATGTCGTATGATGAAATGAAGACGTTGCTCGAAAAGTAGGTCGACGATTTTTTGGGTGTGGTTTTTTTGTGACTAGTTACTGCTTTTTTTGTACGGACGTGAAGCTAGTAAATGGTGCATCCTTTGTTTGCTATTACACAATAACCGGAACATTTTCCGTTTCATCGGCTAGTGATGTAGTTGCGCTCCTCCCCCAATCCACCAGGAGCTCCACACAGACGCCATGAAAACGTGCTTTTCACGAGTGCTTTTGGCAAAAATTGTGGCCACATCTCCATAACCCACTTGGTAGCCAGCTTGTGGCAGCCAGACCCCTGGCCAGCCAGCCGGAGCTGCATGACCAACCACAACACTGCAGAAATGATCTGAATGTCGATAGTCTAGCGCACAAACTGAACGATTTTGTGTTTCAGTTCACCGAGCCTGTCGGCCGACGACCTATTGCGTCTGACCAGACATCAAGCGGCGTTGGAGACGATCGACTCAACACTGCGAACGCTGAATCGAATCGAACACGAACTGAATGATCTCAGACAGGACCTGGTTGGTGCAAAGCATTGGTTGCTCGACGGCACTGGCGACACTGATCACAATAACGATGATGGTGGCAAAGAGGAGTTATGATTGTCGAGATATTTATGGGTGTGTGTTATGTGGGGGAAGGGTTCTCCCGCGCACAACTGGCTAGTTGATATTTCACAAACTCGTTTGAGCACAAACACCAGTGATGACTGAGCATCTGTTCTTCTGCTCACAGTTCTACGTTTTACTGATCGTTGTTTTCCAATGAAAGGCTGTGTGTATTAGTATTTTGACAGACAATTGTTTTGCAACGACTATTCCCTCAACTACTTCAATCCAACAGCCAGTTACAAATCATGTTCGTTGTGGTGACCTCTAGGGACCGATCTATTGCTTTATTTTTGCACTGGTTTCTGACAATAACGTTCGGTTCAACTCAATGAAAGTAATATACTGTGTATTTTCACATTCGATATTTCTAGGGTCCAACTTGTTGTTGTCCTCAGTCGGTAAGGTTGTGTTTCATATTGAAATATGGTAACTGTTTGATTTATTTGCGTTCCTGTACATAATTGTTGGGTCCGGAACGATTCCAGGCTTCCAGAGTACATGCCGTATGTTTGATGTTTCTGTCATTCGGCCTACAAGCCGCATGCAAATTATATCATGTGCTCATGAACATTCAGCAGCGGCTTGAGGGATGAAATTTTTATGCATATTTTTTTATCCAACTTCTATCTCAGTTGCGTGACAATCTGTGATCCAGTCCTGTTTACAACTAAATGAAAACCCAGTGATTAGGCAACGTTTGACAAGATTTATGTGTTTTTACATTTTTTTAAACGGGGTGGTTCGAAAATTTTGTTGCTGTACATGCTTGACACCTACAGTTTATTTCACACAAATGTGTGTGTGGCAAATTTATGGCAGCACATAAATTTTTGAACACCCTGATATTTCCGTTATTTGAAATTCGATTCTCAAACATCTACGTGAATGTTGCACCTCGCTGAGTGTAAATAGAGAGTAGTTTTGAAACTATTCAACGGACTATTTATTTGTATTGTCCATAAATTTATATTGTGATCATAAATTTAGTGCTTCATCTTGGGAATTCCTGATTGTGAGCTTGATTTCCACAGACAACGAAATAAAGAAAAACAGTTTCCATAAGCCTTGAGTTTTGTTACATACTTTGGTTCGTGAAAATGTGCCGTCTATCCATGCGCAGATGTAATTTTACGTATCTGACAAACTTAGCACGACAAAAATTTGCAGGCAAAAGTCGCACACATTGAATCATGCACCATATGTATACTGTGGGTATGTATGTTTAGCAGAATACAATTTGAAAATGGCCTACTTCCGGTGGAAACTTGTGAACCATGCGGTTCCAAAATGGGAATACAAAGGTAATACTCAGGAATCAAGCTTTGCGGAGAACCGCAGGACGCTGCGAAGGTACTGCATACCTGGAACTTACTTGACCGTGAAAATGTCACATGAAATGTACATCTAACCGCACGCATGCAGCAGAGCCCTGAAGTCAATTAGCCGCTGGGCTCCGTTGCTTTTATCACAAAAGTGGGGCGTGATGCCGATTTCTCGAAATGGCTGGCATAAATGCAACGTTATCTTGTATTTCGGCTGCTTGGATAGTTTCGACTGTTGAGAAATAGACGCAAGGTGCCCAAATCTTTGCGAAGTCAGGTAAAAAATTTATCAGACTTTTTGAAGGAAGTTTTGCGTTTTGTCACACCGTCTCTTGCTCTTTCACAGAATCTTACTTCTATTTCCAACATGTGAAGAGAATTTCCTGGCCACAATAAAGTTTAGAAATACCACGATGCAAGCTGCTCTTGTCCAGTCAGACACAATGCTTATGCTGATGTTTGTGCTACTTGATGCCACCATGGGGTCCTACTGGGACGTGCTCAGGGAACGATTGCAAGGAACAGGTTTGGTTGGCCACTTTGTTTTTGTGTTCAGAATGAATACAGGATGGCATACAGGCAGACCCAGTTTGGTAGTTTGTGACCGACAAGAATGTTGTCTTGCTGACATGATTGCTTTGAATGTCTGTGTGTAGTTTCTCCTTCACACCGGTTTTGTTACCATGCCCATCAGATGATCACAGCACATCCCAAAGTGCTGGATCAATGATCAATGCACAAGAAATATCGCTTCATATGCTCTGTAAGGGGTTCCACATAGCTCTAGGACAATCAAAAACGCATTCGTTTTTCACAACATCCGCGATTTCCATTCTCTGCAGTCGTGCCCGCACGCAGCATCAAGTGTGCCAGTTGTATGTCGGCCTTCTATCAACACAATTGGCCAATCCTGCGACGCATCTACACGCAACCAAGAGAATTCTCTAATCACTGTTGGCTGTTATGATTTTGCAAATTCTCCGAGGGATTATAAAACTTGAAAAAAAACTGTCCAACTTCTAGGCAACAATCGATTCGATGCCGTCTCCCAATTTCTGAGTCCATTGAAAACCGTGGATTGCAATAGCACATGTGTGCTCATATTTGAACGGGCACATGTTGGCGGTGCGTTCAAAAAGCGCTCATTTTCCCAACAGTGACCATCATTTTCGACACGTTCCTGAGCTCATCAAGAAAACAAATAAACAACAGTTCACTTGAAACTATCAGGAATGTACGTGCCGGGCTACATTCGCGGCTGCGTGGACAGTGTGCTGAAAGGCGGTTTCAACAAGTCGATCACCAAACAGGAGAACTGGACGCACGACCACGGCCCGACGTGTTTGACCTACATCAGACGAGACTTGTTCAAACTGAGGGCGCACAACATATCGAATCAAGAGAAAATACATTTGTGCAGGTTGTCGAAAACACGCTCCAGATAGATGTTTCAAGTTCAAGCTCGAATGTTTGAAGTACGTAACAGCTGCTGGTGATGTCGTGAAAGTGAATAGCAGCTGGATACCGAATTTTGCTGCCGAGGGAAATGTTCGTTTATAACCGCGTATGCGGGTTACAAGAAACGTGTGAAACACTATACGAGCAAAAGAACCTGCAACAAAAGCATTTTTCAAATTTGGCATCGCCTTGACAATATCCATCCTCTTCAGATGTCGTACGCCGCGATGCAATAACCTAATGTGGCAGGAGGCGGCCAACTTGGAGATTATTGATCACAACAACGCCCTGGCCGTTCAACACTCGATCAAGCGATTCGTTTTGATGCCTCTGAGCGCCATTCTTATTTTGCTCATGCTTGTTCCAACATAGGGGGACATCACATTCGATTGTGGTGTGTCTGTACACAGCTTGAAATACAGAAACAGTGCGTACGCCATCGCAAAGTTTTGACGCTCAATAAAATAATATCTCGAGGAGATTGAAGTTGGTTCTGTTTGCAACCACCACACCAGGGAACACGCGTCATTAGGTCAAGGTGACCCACCCACGTTTACGCATAATATAGGTACATTACATCACTATATGCCGCAAAAAATACGGTGGGGGACAGACGTTTTGAAGAAGCAGCCACACTGGTCAGGATGCGAACAGCTGCAGGCAGGTCTTCAGAAACGACACAGTTTGTATTTTCTTTGTGCGGTGTCGCAACACATTAGCCACTGCGAACTTTGCAACCCCAACATTGTGGTGACACGCGGGGCAGAGAGCCAGAAACACGCTGCTCGTTGTTTTGAACTGGTTTTCTTCCAGCAGCTGACTTTTTTTGCTGTACCGCTTTGAAGGAAGCAAGCTTGAAAACGCAGGAGAACGTCATCAGCCTGGTTTCATCCAAACAGAAAGAAAGGAACACACACTCTTCCCCATTTGTCATCCGGGCAAATGATATAAGCTGCGGGTATATGGGCAGCTACCTTTTATGTTACAAAATGGAACATCAACTATTGTATACATGAGTTATCTTGACTCATAAACTTGCTAACTGATTATGATGGCTTTGCGAAAGCCATTCATTGCCTTTGCGCAGGTTTATGCAGCAAAACAGCTGCAGGTATGTATATACCCGTTTTTATGTCGTGGGATACTGGAAGTTTACTTATTCTGCGTCATTTTAGGTTATGCGCACCCCAGAACCACCCAGCTCAAAATGAAATTTCATCCGATCGTAAATTTGTCCAGAAGACAAAAGGTCATAACGGGTTTCGGCTTACGCTCGCTGTAACGTGAACCCCCCGTAGAACTTTTGTCATTTTCTGAACGTCAACCTTCAACATCTAACATATGTACTCTGCAAGTTATGGCTAACTTACACACTTGGTCGCTTTTGTTTCACACTCATAACACTCGCGCGTCATTTTTGTTTTCAGACAAAGTTTTCATATGCTCTTTGTGAAAAATATTCATTGTCTCATCCAGCCAGTGCGCTTTTCACAGACACTTTCAGTGAAATTCAGAAAAAATGGACTCCGGTAATTGCTCAACGTCAACGGATTTCTTCTCGTCTGGGTTGCAAGTTCGGCACACGCCAGCCAAAGGTCAGTGGATGCCTTCAATCAAAGAAGATTGTGTATTGTTATTACTTGAAACTTGCAAAATCGGAGATCAAGTTTTGGCTTGAACACCCCCAACCAACTGCTGCGGCCAGCTTGGGACCAAAAAAGCTTGCCGCTATAATCAAACATGTGACTGAGTATTTTAATTCAGGTCGTCATATTATTGCGACGAGGGACATCGCCCCAGGCGAGTTGCTAATCGCCGAGCACCCGTTCGCGATCTGCGCGCATCGCAGGCGCCGAACTGGCGACGCCCGTTCGTGTGATTGGTGTTTCCAATGCGAACCGCGTTACAATGGCCTGCCGTGGGTGCAATGCGACCAATGTGTGGAGGATGAGGTACATACATATGAGCTGGTTGGTATTCTAGTAGCGATTGTGATTGAGCGCCC
>JASAMV010007592.1:0-14281 GCA_030248065.1 Rhynchonema sp. JSB1_4
GGACATGAAGCCGGTCGGAATTTGATGCCGATATGTGACTTGGTATAGTAAGTTTCTAATTTCGTTGCCTCATGCATTCCTACAGACGCAGGAAAACTCCCGTTCGAAGTCGAGGCAGGCAACAAGCTCAACGCACAAATAGTCAACAAGCTACACAGCTTGTGCGACTGAAACATTCGAAACGCACACGAGCTAGCTGCGTGGCTTGTTGACTGTGTGTTGAGCTTGTTGCCTGCCTCGACTTCGAACGGGAGTTTTCCTGCGTCTGTAGGAATGCATGAGGCAACGAAATTAGAAACTTACTATACTAAAAGTAACCTTCTCTTTCGTTTTCAGTATTTTAGAGAGTTCAAAGACACGGTTTCCTTGACAAACACTATCAACTCGATGCTGTTTTCAATTTGCATTCGAGGACATTCGGTGCTCAACGGCGTCTGACACACGCTTTAATATAGATCGATTTATTTGATGGAAACCAAAATGGGACACCAATCAGTCAATCGCAATGCACTCTCTCTCTCTCACGTCATATTCGTTCGAGGCGCTGTCCAAACTGAGCACAGCGAATCCGTTGCGCGGGAATTCCCTGCTCTTCAAACTGATCACATTGTACGAATCCTTGTGATCCCAGCCTACATGATGCGCAATCATGGGCGTACCAGCCGGCACTGGGTAAAGAACCTAAAATGACAATAGTCACCAACGACCTTTTATTAACGCTCGCTTGGCAGGGACATAATGAGGTTGATTTAGGTGATTTTTATTTGGGCTGTATTTTTTCGTCCAGCTACTGTAATTGTAGCCAAAGTGAGAGTAGGTTATCAGGAACAGCAGAACAGCCGTTTGCGCCGGTCATAAAATTTAGTGCTTGTCAAATGGATTTTGCGAAAAATTGCCCAACCCTCGCTTCCGCATTCGAAAAAGTTGACGAAGCTGAAAATACAAGATCGCAACAAACCTGGGGATACAATTGTTCGGCCCTGACCCGTGCGCCATTGTAGTGCAACGCTGCCAAGCCATTGAACAGTGACTCAAGCTCACCGCATTCCGCTTTGGCATTCACTAGCCCGACTCGGCCAACCGAACTTGGAAGATTACGACGCAACAACGCTTGCAAAAGCGAATGGGGGGCGATCTGTGTGCAGATACAGTGCATACTACAGTCTACTCTCGTCAGTCACATTTAAGGCCTAACTATACTTCGTTCTCTCAGAGAACAAAGAACAAATTCTCACGCGCTGATTGGTCCACGTATGTTAGACAGTCACGCGAGCGAACGAAGTATAGTTAGGCCTTAAGACGTCACGCGACGTGCGCATAATAAGATGGGATGGGACATCTTTCATCTTCGGCAGGTGGACAATCATCATGGTACAGTATCCAGTAACGTGCACCTATTTTGACCAGCGTAAAAGTTGTTCCCACATAATGTTTGTAGGAATCTTCTATGTTGGTCGAAATTAGGTGACATTTAGAAAAACCTGCTTTTAAAAGTTTAGATCTGTAATCTAACATGTAACATGATGCAAAATTGCACGATCGGATAACCCCGACCGATTATGTACACATGTTTAATACCCATCACAAGTATGTGTACCTCAACAGCAATGGCGTTGGCGGGCACTCTCTCCATGGCCTCTTTGAATCGAACTGGTGACATCATGTTGTTGACGTGGTATTCAGCTGAGTTCTGATTACACCAATCGGGCAAATCTGAAAGGAAACGGAAAATGTTGGCATTATTTTTCTCGTCGTTTTTTCGTACTTTTATTACTATTCTGTTCATTCTCGTCATTGTTATTTTTGTCGGTTTCTGTTGTCTCGTGTGTCAAACTGGTCGAAATCCAACGTTTCGATCGAGGTCTCGGCCTGGGTATGATCTGAATGAAAATAAGGACACAATGTATGGTACGTATGTTGTGTCAACTGAGGTGAACAAAAACGGAGAAATAGTCTAGATCAAAGATGAATATTTTTAGGCCAAAAAATGAACCTGAGCTGTCCTCTCAAGCACCGTGGCGCGAATTTTTTCCAGTTGCTTGGAGTGAAACGCCACTCCCGTTGACTCGACCATTCTTGCGAACACATTCTTTTTCTCGAGCTCGGCAACAAATGTTTCAACCTGAAACCAAACGTTACATCATCCTCATGTTCATAGTTTCGTGGTGTTTATGTTTCACAAAGTATAAGAAACAGATCCAGCTGACCGCTAGCCTATCGCCGGACACAGTGACCGAGTCAGCAGCGTTGTGACACACGGGCTCGATCTCGGCCGGGCATTGCTGTTTGGCATTCTGCCAACTCAGACCAATCGCTGCCATCGCGCCCGTTTTGTTCAAGCCTGAATTCTTTCTCACTCTTTTACGTTTATTTTTAAACAGAACGTATAGTCCACCCACGAACCATATACAGGCACGCCGGAAAGAACCCCGCCTCGCCCCCCCCCCAACCCCCCATACCTATGGGACTCTAAATGATAACTAGTGGAAAATTAGCCTTTCGACAGAAAGGTAAATTTTCTTATCATTGCATGTGGACCACACGCTTTGATTGATTGAGCTGCGGCGGCTCAAATTATGACCAGTGTAAAAATTGTAAGATTTGTTAGAGCAAGCCTCCGCCTACATTCGCGGTGCAGCGTCGGCAGTGATACCGGCTCATTCATTATAACGCAGGTACATATTTTGATCGTATTTCGCTCACATGCATATTGCCTTGCCTGATGTTTCGAGCGGAGTACAGATTCGCTAACCATTCTCAACTATGGCATTCGCCCGATGATAGGCGACCATCAACGTCTGGTCCCTGGTGAACGTTCCATCAGCGTAACCGGCCGCTATTTCACCAGTTGAATGACCCACGATGCCGTCCGGTGACAGACAACACGACTGTAGCACGTCGGTCAGGCCGATCTGTATGTGCTTTATTGATCATGTGTTAGCATAGCACGTGTTATACATATGTAAGCATATAGCACTTGTATCTCACTGTTCAGGAAGCCCTAGACGCTGCGCCTATAACACATGAAGAATCGATAATGGGATGCAGCCAGCGGCTCGGCTCAGGTACTTACATATGTAGACAGTCACCTTAAGGCCACTTTATACTTTGTCTCGTTACGATACACGCAACATTTTCTGACGCGCTGATTGGCTGTTGGTCGCGCATGAGCCAATCAACGCGCACGAAAATGTTGCGTGTATCGCAACGAGACATAGTATAAAGTGACCTTTACACTATTCCCTGCGCGCTCACACGAACCTGCACCGCTATCACGCCGACCATTGCGTGTCGTGTGTCTGCCCAGGTGTCATCCGTGTTCTGCTCAGTTATCAACTTCATCAGGTCAATCCCAGTCTTGTATTTCTTCAGAGCCTGCAGTACATCACTCAGTTTTAGTTCTCTAATTCAAGATTACTCAGAGCGCGTGCTCATCATTTTTGATTTGCAGTGGGTAAAAAGAGCAGCAACAGCACCTCAGTACACCTCAGGATCGAGAAACGGAACACGGGTAGTTTGAGCAGCTCTCGGGCCATTCCGGTCCACTGCGAGCCCATACCTGCGTGTTCAGAATAGAGCATATTCTGAATATCTTGGCAAGATATACAGCCAGCCAATAGTGCAACATAAAGGTCGATTTGTACTTCTGACTTCCGGGAAATGGAAGTCAAAATCTACTACGACGCAGAAGTGCCCGGCAAGGCAGTGGTTGCCTGTGGTGATTGCCTGTTCCGTTCTGTCCATCGACCGCTGCCTGCCATCTACTGTTCTTGCTTTGTTGATGAGCTAACCGAATGGGCAGTCGCAAATTACTGACTGATACTGCCAGGCAGTCAAAGTATAATCCGGCCTTTATTCATGTTCGTCCTCTCTTCACTCACCTGCGTAGATGTACCAAATCGGTTTTCTCTCCGCCGTGTCACTTGCGCTCGATGGCATTTTCTGTAAATCACTTCAGTCATTAACGTGAAAATGAGAACAAGAATTCAACGGTCGTTGATACTTTAATTTCGTAAACTGGCTGCTTTTCTCGGTTTTCGTCCCCGACGTAGTACAATGCATGGCCGCGGTATGGAAAATCGACCGGAGTCAGATGGGCCTGTAATTAACGTCTGTTGATCAGAGAGTCATTATTATTATCGGAGGCTGCAAAACATGTTATTTTCGGTGCACAGACAGTCTAGCTGGTTCTGGCTCACAAGGCTAGAGACTTTGCGTTCTGCTAGAGCTCAAACTTGCAGCAAGTGAGCCACTAGTAATCCAACCTCTCACCTGTTCCCACAACAATGCGAACATGGAGTGATTGTCCTTGTGTGCCACTCCGGCCTCAAGCAGTTGATGACACGCGGCCTCCGTGCGACCCGCCGCGCACAACAATCTGCAATAATTGGTTATAATATCAGGTAAATTATTTTTTTCAATAAACTTTTGTTATCTATATAGGCGTTCTCCGATGGAACGGGAGAAAATTCTATATGGCGCAGGTTAGGCTGAACGCTTTGAGCGCGTGAGAAACATATTGTTTCCTGATTTGACAGATTTGTATGGTTACGCTGAACCATAGAGTATGGCCCGCGCAAAACTGTTGTTTGCCCCATAACTGACTTTGGCACGTTGTGTGGGAATGTGTACGACGAAGGACCCCGTCGTGGATTCGGTTTCAGCAAAATGTGCGAATTCGCGCCTCCGAATCCGAATGAATTCAGCGCGACGTAGCCGCCAGGGAACGGTGTCGGTTCGGTGACCACCTGTAACCGGTTGAAACATGGCACGTGCTTCAACGGTGGAATGATTCAATTCCAGAATTTGTCTTCCAAACACTGCTCACTCATAACGAGTCTGCACGCCAATGTGCATAATCAAAATGCTGTGCATTTTTCCGAGAATTCCACCCATAAACGGTTATTGCTGATATCTGGATGCTCTTTGGAACTTGAAATTCTTGATCTTTTAGCACCCAACCTTCAACTTTTCCTCCATCAATCCGGTGGCGTACACTGTGGGCGCGTCATAGTTGATGTTCGGCGGAATCAGGCCAGTTTCGAACGCGACGATGCACTGCAATATTTTTGTGTGAAACGAACTTCTGTGTCACCCTGTGCTCAATTTTGAGACGAATGGCGAATGAATTTTTCACGTCCACCCGCTGTAACCTTAGCCAACGAGCACAGTCCGGCGCACGGCTCGCTGTGTCCCATATTGGATTTAACCGAACCGATCAATAGTGGATTTTCCGGTGTGTGATCTTTGCCTGCAACTAGTTATTTTTAAGTTTTGTTAGATTTTTTTAGCGTGTACTGTCATAAAGGGTAATTGCATCGAACTACCGAAAACTTTCGCGATTCCATTTAACTCTTCCGGGTCGCCCACTGGTGTGCCCGTGCAATGTGCCTGCAAACAAATTGCCTGTTACCGTGTAAATGTGCTCAAAGTGCTTGCTGTGAAACATCAGCCGGACACCCACCTCAACATAACTGACTTCGCTCGGTTTCACGCCAGCTTCATCCAGAACAGCCTGCATCAAAACGGCATGCTGCTCACCGGATGGCATCATTATGCCTGCGTGAAAAATAAGTTACCAGCACACAAGTTAACACAAGCCACTGAGCACTGCCCGCAGACGGCCGGACAACTGTTGGTAACGGAGGGAAACGAACGCACCCACACAGAAAAATTTTACAATGTACCAAATCCCGCTCGACGTTGGAAAAATCGAATCATAAAACATTAATTGGATTGTGGAATTGGTTAATGGGGTTGCGGCTCAAAAAATTGAAAAAATATGCTGAAAATTCAACCAACCCGACGCCTTATACCCGTCGGCCGACGACTTTGCGTGCACCATTGTGGCATAGTTGCGTCGCGCGTCACGCGCCCGCTGGATAAAGATGGCCACCAATGCTTCAGCACGGACATAGCCATCCGCTGAAACGTCAACCGCGTTGCGCAATGTGTCAATGATGTGTTTGAACGAATTTTCAATCCGAAACCTCTTAAAGCGCGGAACAATCATTTTGTGCCGTGCATTCGACTGCGTGCCTTGCCAGATTACGAAAGTATAGTCCGTCCATCAGCTCATGTCACTTTTGTGACGCTTCTGGCCGACTTGTTCCCTTCCTCCACGTTCTAATGAAAGAGAAACTGAGTTTTCAGAAAAACAGTATTTTTCCTTCTAAATTGTGATTTTTATGAAATCGACTTGTTTTATCAAATTTAATTTAAGTTAATTTTAAATTTGATCGCATTCAATCTTTTTCGACACATTCTATCGTTTTTTCAGTTTTTTTTGCAAAATCGGTCACACTCAATTTCTCTTTCATTAGAACGTGGAGGAAGGAAACAAGTTGACCAGCAGCAACACAAAGTGACATGAGCTGATGGGCCGACTATACGCTTGTCACAGCTTGCGCTCTAAGCACATAAGCGCACCAGGTATTGGTCGCACAATGACTTTATAAGAATTGGTCAACTTTTTTTCCTGAATTGTAAAGAGGGACAGTGACGGGGCAATGACGTTGCGTTGCGTGATCGCACACAAAGCATGTAGTAAAGAGAATGTTTCAGACCTGCGGCAACGTGGTTGATCTGCCAGATTATTATCAGCTGAAAATGTTTTGTGAGAATCACAAATAGCACAGTGGTTAAGAGTGACTGAACGTGAAAATCAGGATTGATTTGATGAATTCTTATTATAGTCATTGTGCGACCAATATGTAAATGAAGTAGAGCCAAAGAGCACTGGGCAGCTGTCGATGTGGGCAAACAAAATAGAAAATCACGAAAAAATTCTTTTATAAATACCCTTTTCGTCCATCGGTCTTGATATTCCGTCAGGTGATGTCAGTGCAAGCTGGTGAAACATCATGCCATTGTAAGGCATCAGTGCCAGGTCCTGTCCGGTCACAATGGCGGCGCTGCATTGACCGTTACGCAGTGACTCCAGTGCTGTTTGCATGGCGATCTGTGTGTAAATCGAACACCTCTTTCCTCAATCGTTTAGTTTGACACCACCAATCAAGTTTATGGTGTGCGCACAGAGAACACGCAAAAAAGCATGTTTCGGGTCGAGGAACTGTGCATATGTTGAATGTTTGGTAAACTGGTTTCTGAACATTGGAAGATTCTGAGAAGGTTAGAGGTTCGTCGGATGCGTCCGTCAAAAGTGCCATATTCAATACTTTTCCGACAGACTGCACCTTTAGACAGCACTTACGGTCGAGCTCGAGCAGGCAGTGTCGATGGGGAAGCTGGGTCCACGAAAATCGAACGTGTACGACACGCGGTTGGCGAACATGGCCAGGGCTGTGCCGGCCAGCTCTTGCCCGCCGAACTGCGACAGACGGCGCTGCAAGTCAAAAGGTAAGATCGAAATTGTTTGTGCCGAAGTTCAGTATAAGATAACATGCAATCGTGTGTCAACTTTAAGGTGCATAGCACCACACGACTGCTAGTATGCAGCGCGACAGTGACAAAATTCGTTTGAACCATACATATGTACATACATATTTATATGCCTTATTTGGAGAGGTGCAGCACTAAGTAATTTAGACCAGCGTATACCATAATAAGTTGTTCCACTTCCTCTTATTTTAATGGGAAATAACAAAAGCTGGTTCTGGCCCATGTCATCTTTCAAAAGTAGATAGGCAGTGCACTATAATTTCAGTGCGAACTTGACGTGATGTCGAATTTAGAACTTGCAACGATCCAAACGCATCGACGAAATCAACCTGATAAAAGTACATTGATTCCGAGAAGCTGACGCCAGCGAACACGCCGATGCACTGACCTCGCAGCTCGTCGGGGTCGAAACCTGCGAAGGAACAAATGTGTTATTTGATGGCTTGAGCGCACTCCACGCAATCTTTATTGGGACGTGATCGGGTGGATGTCAGCGTTTGTTGCGGCTACCCTCCTCTGAATGAACACCCATGATCGCCGCCCATATTCACTATGGGCGAAAACAAACTTGGTGATCGGTCCGATCGCGTCTTGCCTCTTGGTCACGTGACTTTTGCATCAAGGATACATACTGTACATATTTTACATTTACTGATGCCTGTGATTTCAATCAGCTTGAAAGTTGTGTGAACTGCTTTTAAAGCTGCTGGTTAACAACCCTTCGACCGCGCTTCATCTTGGGGGTAGTATATATAAACAAAGTTTGGACATCGTGTTACTCGACCCTAATCTGGTGAGCCGATTGGTTGCTCCCTGATGTTTCACGGCCACGTTGAAGTTTGCCCCTCGTGAAAAAAACCGAAAAAATTTGAAACGCTGCTGTGACACGAATAGGCTGTTTCAAAGTTTGACACTAGAGTGAGAGAAACCTCCAACAGTGTGCCGAAAACCGCAATGCACAATAGCTGTTGAAACGTCCGCATTGTTGAATAAAAAAATAAAAGGTTTAAAAAACCTGGCCATTTTTTGTTAGGATTTTCTACTCGTATAATTTTAAGCATCTGTGGTGAATGAAATAAGTTGTCAATTACAAATAAAAATCCTCTAATTATCAAGTTTTTTGTTTGTGCTTCCCAGTTTTCAAAACCCTACACAGCTCACACAATGTTTACCACAACATGCGCAAGGCAGCCATTCCACAGCGCGCACACAACGACAACACACAGCCGGCACAGCGACAACACAGCAATGTTTCAGCTGGCAAGCTTTGTTGTATGTGTGCGCTGTGGAATGGCTGCCTTGCGCATGTTGTGGTAAACATTGTGTGAGCTGTGTAGGGTTTTGAAAACTGGGGAGCACAAACAAAAAACTTGATAATTAGAGGATTTTTATTTGTAATTAACTAATTATTTATTTGTTTTATTATTAATTATTTTGTTTTTGTTTTTATTATTTTGTTTTATTAATTATTTATTTATTTGTAATTAATTAATAAGTTAACCTTTAAGCAGATCGAAATAACTGCGGCACCAGTAAATCTCGAAATGTACCATATCCTTAATGTAAGTCATGTGACAAAGGCATGACTGTATCGGACCGGCATAACCAAGTGTGATATCGTCCCATGTGAACGGCGCAGATTCGGCATCGAAAAACGTCCACTAGGTTCGGAGGTTTCGCATGCATATTTTTATTCACACTATTCTAGAGCCTACTCGCGCTCTACGGCTGACCACATAAAGCCCCGACGCTTCCAGGTGGAAAGTGGTAGGAAATCGGCTCATTAAAAAGCAAAAGCCCAATCAGTGTGCCTGGGAGGCTTTAAGTGGACAACTCGGTCACATCTAAAAACCATAGGTGTACCGGCATCGCGGATTGCCTCTGCGACCAATTCAAGCGAGACGCGCATCGCCGGTTCCATGACGTGCGCGAGCTTGGGCAGCGTTTTGAAGTAGGCCGCGTCGAATCGGCTTAGATCCACCGTCAGCTTGCCCATACGTGGCGGGTCGTTGTTGAAACCTGCAAGTTCGGTGTAAACTTGAAACATCAGCGTCCAATGTTTCATCCTTATGTTACGACGAGCTTACACCGACCGAGCCTCACACAATATGTATATGTTCAATACAAAACAGAAAGTTACGTGACCAAGAGAGATCCGATCCAATCAGTAAAAGTTTGATTTCGCTCAAAGACCTGCAGCCCGACTATCGTACCCAATCGAGCTGATTTTCACACCCCTACCCTATATATACATACATAATCGTACGTGCACCTGCAGGCCAGCGCAGATCCCCGCCGGTGATCAGGTCGATTTTGTTGAGAAGATTCACTCCGAAATGCTGCATGTCGTCCCGTTCCTGGGCCGCCCGCACCTACCCCACAGTAGGCATCGGTGTCGCTAGCCAAAAAGAACGAGCGACAACCTGACGCAGGCAGTGTGTGTGTCCGTCTAAAGAATGCTGCCGCCAACAAAAAACACACAACACACAATAAATAGTCCCCCCCCTAACGGTGAGTATAATGGGTGGAATTTTGGTAACGGTGTAAATGTCAGTTGGGCGTAAAGGTCGCGGGGGTGTAAAGTGCGGTCGACAAGCTCGGTCGGCGGTACTCGGTAAACGTTAAAAATTGCCTGTTATTAACGTGGAATGTTTCAAGTTTACACCGAGGTCTATCACACTGAGCTGTCGACCGAGCTTTCCACCGACCTTTACACCCAACTGAGCCTTACACCGTTTCGAAAATATCACCCTATGTGTAACATGGGTTACACTACACTAATCCCTGCAGTAGTTGTCGAATTGGAGGATTAATTCTGACGAAGCGGGTTTTACCATCACTTGGAACATACAAGCCAGGGGTACAGACACTGTCAATATTACGGCGGCAAAAAACGCATATATCAAACACCACTATATAAACCCCACCCGTTCACCCCTTGTCTAGCACTCCACCCACACCGGCTGCCCCACTCTCTTGCCCCCCTGCGCCCCGAGACCTCCCCTTCCCACCCCGCCGCCGCCGCAATCTTCCCCTCCCCCAAAAAAACACACACACATCCACACGGCAACAGGAACACTATCACACCAAACAAGCACGGCCTTCCCGCTCCTCTCCCCCACCTTTTCCCCCACAGACAGATTTCAAGCCATCGACAGTGCGAACGCACCCCACCCCTACCACACCCTAGAACTATACTTTTTTGCTCAGAATTTTTTTTTGCCGCACAACGAAGCAACCAAACAGGCGCACAAAATCCACCAAAAAGAGACTCTACCCCCCCCCCCCCTCCCTGCCCGCCCCGACCCAATCCCTACTCACACAGACGCGCGCCGGAACACACCAAAGTAGAATTTACTGAGGGTGGTATTCACGAAAGGGTGGAGTGCGAGAAGTTGAGTGTAACGTTGGGTGGAAAGCTCAGTGAAAAGTTCAGTGGAATGGAAACGGTACGTTGTAGCGTAACGTGTGGGTGTTTGTCTGTGCGCAAAATGCATTCATGTGGTGAACAATAGTACTGTCCACCGCTTCGTGAATACCAGCCTAAAGTAGAATCTGGCATATAAAAGCAATCTAAAAATCCGTCACATTGGGGAATGCTACTCTTCTCGCTCGCCTGTTTTTGGGTCCTTCGGATCTGGTGGAGCCATTTTGTTTGTTTTTTCAAATTTTAAATTTGCACAATAATGATTGGATCTCAATTAATATAACTGCACATGAAGGCTATTAATAGCAGCTGAAAAGGAAAAGACGCAAGATGCATTTAGGGTGCAAAAGGCAGAAGTTTACGTTGGAAACTAAAGTTGGAAGAAGGTTTTTCTGATAACTTGACGTTTCGTCATAAAAAAATGCTGAAAGGGAAACAGCTGGATGGACTCGCGCAATTTCCCGGCAGAGAAAAGCGTAAAACGCTCTCGAAATTTAATCAACGCCGTAGTGGCCCATAATTAATTCCTGATAATTGTCGACTTTGCACTTTCGCTGCTCACTGGGGCGGACACAGGATGTCATCGAGGGTGGGGCACTTTTCAAAAACGTTTTATTCAAGCGCTAGTCTGACCGCTTTTAATTGCCGATTGCCATTCACTAACGGGTAACGCGCGCGAAGCCACAATGTGTGCTAACAAGACCACCAATTGTTGACCTCTGTCCCAATTAAGCTCACGGGTGGCTACAAAAAACAAGATTAGGCCCTGTCACCTTGTGGTGATTTTCAAAACAGGCTCATTTGAGCAGATCCAGGCACACTGGTTAACACACCTCCCACTTTGAGGATTCTTACGTTTCACTGTTGTTAATTATTTGCCACCACGCGTGCACTGTCTGCCCCTGTGGGGCATTGACCTCTTGGATCGGATTCGAGAATCGGCACCGGGAACGGCATTCGAGACTGGTATTGATATATTTTCGATTCAGGATTCAGTTTCGACCACAAAAAATAACGTTTTTACTCGGATGTACGAGTGCGAGATATCTTTTTAGACGACTGTAGTGTCAAGCTGATCTTATGCGTTATTTCTCGTTGGGTGTGAGGCTAAAGATTTGAATGAACACCAGACATGAACTACACACCTGCTGGCTCGCATCACGACGATGAGTGGAATTCACTAAACGGATTATCGGGGCCCATGAACCCGAGAACTGACCTTCACAGGCACGGGTGCGGTAGTTAGCCTCATTCATAGGTTTAAAATGCCCATTTGCTCAGCTCCGATATTGCGCAACAAAAAAATCTCTGCGCAAAAAGTAAAGTTCTACGCTGTGGTAGCGATGGGGTGCATTCGCACTGACGATGACTTGAAATCAATCTGTCTGGGAAAACTATGGCCCTAAAGTGCGAAACCGAACTGCCCTATTCTTGGTCTGATTGTAACCATATCCCGGTGCCAAATATATGTAGGTACTATTTTTGCAGATGAGAAAATTTCTGACAGCCAGCGGGGTCGAAATGGGACGATCTTGCTGGACCCACTGCCGGACAAACATGACAAGATCCAATATTGGGCAATGCCGGTCGTCGATGAAGTGCTCAGACAACAGGATGAACAGGTGGGGTTTATATAATGGTGTTTGAAATATCAGCGTTTTTTGCCGCCATCAAAATTGACACATGTACTGTACCACCTCGGCTTGTACACTGTTCCACAAAGTGTAAATAGATCAAAAACACGCTTACGTCAGAATTAATCCTCCAATTCGACAACTACTGCAGGGATTAGTGTAGTGTAACCCATGTTACACATAGGGTGATATTTTCGAAACGGTGTAAAGCTCAGTTGGGTGTAAAGGTCGGTGGAAAGCTCGGTCGACAGCTCAGTGTGATAGACCTCGGTGTAAACTTGAAACATTCCACGTTAATAACAGGCAATGTTTCACGTTTACACCGAGCTACGCCGACCGAGCTTTCGACCGCACTTTACACCGACCTTTACGCCCAACTGACCTTTACACCGTTTCGAAAATTCCACCCATTATACTCACCGTTAGACTATAAACATTGTAAGGTGTATATTGTTTGATGACGACCACATTATTCAGACGGACACACTGTCTGCATCCGAGAAGTTGTCGCGCTTTGTGATTCGCTACAGCGACGACTACGTCGTGTCGGGTATCAGCGGCCGATTCCCGGAATCGGACAACGTGCAGCATTTCGGAGTGAATCTTCTCAACAAAATCGACCTGATCACCGGCGGGGATCTGCGCTGGCCTGCAGGTGCACGTACGATTATGTATGTATATATAGGGTAGGGGTGTGAAAATCAGCTCGATTGGGTACGATAGTCGGGCTGCAGGTCTTTGAGCGAAATCAAACTTTTACTGATTGGATCGGATCTCTCTTGGTCACGTAACTTTCTGTTTTGTATTGAACATATACATATTGTGTGAGGCTCGGTCGGTGTAAGCTCGTCGTAACATAAGGATGAAACATTGGACGCTGATGTTTCAAGTTTACACCGAACTTGCAGGTTTCAACAACGACCCGCCACGTATGGGCAAGCTGACGGTGGATCTAAGCCGATTCGACGCGGCCTACTTTCAAAACGCTGCCCAAGCTCGCGCACGTCATGGAACCGGCGATGCGCGTCTGGCTTGAATTGGTCGAAGAGGCAATCCGCGATGCCGGTACACCTATGGTTTTTAGATGTGACCGAGTTGTCCACTTGAAGCCCTCCCGAGGCACACTGATTGGGCTTTTGCTTTTTAATGAGCCGATTTCCTACCACTTTCCACCTGGAAGCGTCGGGGGCTTTATGTGGTCAGCCGTAGAGCGCAGAGTAGGCTCTAGAATAGTGTGAATAAAAATATGCATGCGAAACCTCCGAACCTAGTGGACGTTTTTCGATGCCGAATCTGCGCCGTTCACATGGGACGATCACACTTGGTTATGCCGGTCCGATACAACCATGCCTTTGTCACATGACTTACATTAAGGATATGGTACATTTCGAGATTTACTGGTGCCGCAGTTATTTCGATCTGCTTAAAGGTTAACTTATTAATTAATTGCAAATAAAATAAATAATTAATAAAACAAAATAATAAAAACAAAACAAAAAATAATTTAATAATAAAACAAATAAATAATTAGTTAATTACAAATAAAAATCCTCTAATTATCAAGTTTTTTGTTTGTGCTCCCCAGTTTTCAAAACCCTACACAGCTCACACAATGTTTACCACAACATGCGCAAGGCAGCCATTCCACAGCGCACACATACAACAAAGCTTGCCAGCTGAAACATTGCTGTGTTGTCGCTGTGCCGGCTGTGTGTTGTCGTTCGTGTGCGCTGTGGAATGGCTGCCTTGCGCATGTTGTGGTAAAACATTGTGTGAGCTGTGTAGGGTTTTGAAAACTGGGAAGCACAAACAAAAAACT
>JASAMV010007594.1:0-10350 GCA_030248065.1 Rhynchonema sp. JSB1_4
AAGTCTACACAAGAACGAAAACAGACAAAAAAAGACACGCAGATCAACAAAAAACGAGTTCACATCAACACAACACAACAGCTACTCATCCCTCAACAAATATCCGTCGACGCTACACCGATGACCAGCCGACATCAAATGACGTTGAGGTCCATGGGGGTAGACGGGCATCGACTGTGGTCCATTCGGAAAGACCACCGGATTACATGGATAGGTGGATGTGGTTGGGTACTGGACCAGTTGGGGATAAGCTCCACTCTGACCCATCACTGGCACCGGCATCATCGGAGTGGCCGGATACATCGGCTGCATGTAACCCATCATCATCACCGGTCCGCTTGGCACTAACACAGTTGGGCCACATTGTTGCCACGATGTGGTAGGGGGTTGGGCGCCATAAACAGGGGTGGGCAACAATGACGGGAGTGGTTGTGATGGTGTGGGGATAGAATAGCTGGCAATGTGACGATGCGTGTAGGAGGACGATGGTGGAGCGGTGGGAGGTGGGGATGGAGGAGCGGGCACCGTCAAACTGGATGTAGCCCGCTGATTGTTGACGTTTTGCTCCATCGGCTGCCCATCGCTCTTCTCCTTCATCTTCTTCTCCATCTTCTTTTCCGCCCTTCTCTTCCGCTTCTCAGCCTTCTGCTCCTCCTTTCGTTTGTCCTCTATCTTCTCATACACATCGTAGATGCGCTTCAATTCCACTTTCTTCCCTTTCGCCGTACCGCCACTGCCGGTGGTGCCAAACCGTCGTTCGCTTTCCCACTGTTTCACTATTTTCTTCACTTTGGTGATCGGGCTTTCCTCAGCAGCCACCGACCTCGATTCGGTACCGGATCGCACAGTCACCTTTATCTCCAGCTTGTCGTCCGGTTCCTTACATTTGCTGCCACCCCCATCATAGAACACCCGAACGCTGCTGTTATCAGTGTCGTTTGCGCACACACGTTTCGGCAGCGCGTCGGATTGCGGTGGTTCCGGTTCGGCTTCGGGGTCCGACTCGGTCAGATCCACACACACCGGACCCGGACTGGCGACAGGTGGAAATTTCGGCGGCGATGGGATAACTTTGAATCGGACGGGCTGTTTCGATTTCGGGGTTAGCGGAGGAGTGGGAGGGCTGTCGAACGCAAATCGCGAGGGCACGCCGTCGGATGGAGCAGTGGGCAGCGGGAACGGCTTGGGCACCTTGCCCTTGGGCTTGCCCACAAACGGGGAAGGTGGCAGGACGTCGATGAGTTTGGTGCGACGGAGCGATGCCGGATTGGGTTTGATGAACGCCCGATGCGGGTAATGCCGCGGATCACGGCGGTATTGCGCTATGATCAGATGGACGTCGTTGGCTGAGATGGTCGCGCCATCATTATTGCACTCATCTGGCGTTGTCGACTCCAGGATGGGCACTAAAAATAATCTAACGGGTTGCAAACAATAAGGGAAGACTCGGGCGTGAGAACGAAAATGAACGAAAAGAACACAGACAAAACTCAGCGCAGGGATATTAGTCAGCAACACAAAACCAACAGAGACAAACAAAAATAAACAAAACAGATAAAAACAAAGCGCCTCTCTGAAACAATGCAAATGTACTCATCACGACCGGATACCCATTGACCGGTTCTTGAAACTAGGTTACAAAAGAGACAGACACCTAAACCGACCACTTACATTCATCCGCAGCATCCTTGCTTGCATCCCCTTGTTTGGCAGCGTCCCCAGTGGTCACAGCAGCTGTTTCTTTCGCCTTGTCCTCCTCCGCTTTCTTCTCCGCTTCTTTCTGCTCTTCCAACTCCTTGGCCCGTTGCTCGAATTCGGTCACTTTCGGTGCCAGCGACTGAACAGACAATAACAACATTCTAAAATCAGAAAATTATCCAAAAAACTAAAAAATGTATAATGTACCGGAATTTTCGACGATTGCGTACGAATCCATTTCTCAATGAAATTCTTGAAGTTCATACTGGCCGGTGTTTTGTTGGCGCCCATGCTGTACTCCATAACCGCGTGCTGCATTTGCATACGGAATGCACGCCACTGGAAATTGTCATTGGCAAATGATCTGCAAATAGCGTGAATGACATCAAATTTTTGTATGCTGCAGTAACTGCGCAAGGGACACCGTGTTCTCTCTATCCATGTGCTCCCAGCAGAACGATGTTTTCTTGATCCAAACCTCCAGGTTTTGCAAGGTCATGTTTAGACTGCTATTCATATCGAAATAATATTAAAGCACAGTCGCCTATGTGAAAAGCGGAAACACTTCTTCGAAAATTTTTAACGTTATTGAAAATCGAATGACCGTCATACTTTTCAGCCTCGTCAAGCGCTAAATCGGGATTCAGTTCATCCAGTGGTTTGGCCAAAAACGTCTCCAGTGACGAAATAAATTTCCTAAAAAACATAGAAAATGGCCGTCAGATTAAGTTTGAAACATCAAAAGCACACCAACCTGTCGGGATCCTCACACGCCTCCATATTGTCTTTGAGGTTCCACAAGCGCGTCAGTTCTGCATTACCCATGTCGACCGGCTCCGATTCGCTGTAGTTCTTTCTTGGTCTTCTGCAAAAGTCTTGCCGAATCAACTCAAAACACCACAGAAAAGTATAAATTGTGGTGCTAATTGAACAAAAACTCATCTACTAGACCAACTTTCGCACAAGCTTCAGATCTTCTTTGTCAACTTGCTGAGTCGTGAAATCCATACAACCGTTGTTCTTCCAGTCGCTCCAGTGCGTTTCGCGCTCCAGTATGTGCTGAATGAAACATAAGATAAGTTGTTTATCTGACCATGGTAAAAGCACCTGCTGGCACCGTGCGCTACAATAGACCCTTCCTCGGTCAACAACCTGTGTTGGTCGACGCGAAGTTTTGGACAAACAAACATTCTTTCTTACCTTGATCGACTTGGCAAATTGTGGTCCATTCGGACTCGTCTCCTCGAGCAGTTGGTAGCATTTGGCCGTCATTTCATCCACCCATTTGTTCTGCTCGTCGCTCAATACTTTGCTCGTGCTAAGAAAAAGTGCGTGACAAAATAAACATTAAAAGGCAGAGAGCAGCTCCAACAAAGCACGCATGACGAACTCTTTGAATTTGGTATCGGCTTGCAGATACTGGAATATGACGAGGAACTGCACCAGGACGCAGCGACGAAACAGACTGTCGTTGAGTTGCAACGTGAGCAGCTGCACAATCAAATCAGAACCGGGTTGGGTACAATTTGTTTGTGCTCGTCACAAACATTTTCCCGCTTTCTGTACAGCACTTACCTTCTGACTAGTTAGGTACTTGGCGAAAAACTGATCATCAGCCCTGGCTGTTTGCTGGCCCACTTGTTTCTGAAACAAAGATCAGCCAAGCTGTCGATTTGACGTTCTCAATTCAGATGCAAGAAGCATACCAAAGTCAACTAACTCGAACCTCATTCGTTGCATTCTTCGATCGTGAGCTGCGGTTATTCTGCACGTCCAGTTTATTGCCGCTAAACAGCGCAAACACTTCTTTGGTGCACTGAAATACGCAAATGACGTTATTGTTTGAAAACACCAAGTTGAAACAAATTACAGCAAACAACAAACCGCCGTGAACACAAGCCACTCCTTTTTGTCATAACAGTGGTTCGGCATCGATAAAAACGACTGCAGTTTCCAGAATTTGCAATACATCGTGTAATCCATCGGTGGCAATGCGCTACAAGAACAATGTGGAAACAGTCAAGCCTGCAAAAACCTTCAGTTTCAAAACACACGAAAACTCAACTTGCAGCATGGAGTGTAATGTAAAAGCTCAAGCAGACAGCTTTTGCTACAAATTCTCAAGTACAACTCGCACGGGCACGAGTGAACCTATGACACATTTTTGTTTTTTGGAAATTCGAGGTGAGCGTGAGTGAGATCGTATGCATCAAAGTTCCATATTCTGATGGTTCAATAAATTTTTTTAGCACTTGAGAGTTATGCACAATAGATCTGATTCAAAGCCACACGCCCAGTGGTGTCGTTGAGAAATCGAAATTTTCCCATACCCAGCCCAATTTTCGGGAAATTTCCCATACATACCCCCAAAAGTCAAAAATTTCCCATACCAGGGGGGGGTTGCTCCAAAAAAATCAAAAATTTCCCATACCCGAGGGTGGGGGTTTTGAAAAAATAACCCCAAAAGTCATCTAAAAGTGCCAAAAATTGGTCTAAAAACTAGAGTTTTCTTGCGGCAGCAAGCGATTTTTGACATTTTTGGACGAAAAATGGTCAATTTTGGTACGTCTCTGGGTCAAAAAGTCATTTCTTAGGGGTGCTTGTTCCAAAAGTGAAAAATTTCCCATACCCCCGGCCGATTTCCCATACCTCATACCAGGGGGGTAACCCCCCAACCCCCCTAACGACACCACTGCACACGCCCACCTGGCGGCGGCAGCAGCAGCGGCAGCCTCGGCCTCTTTCATCTCTCCCTCTTCCATATCCACATCCTCCGACTTAGATATTGAGCTGGTCGCTGCAGCCGGGTTCAGTTCTGTGTCCGGTTTCGGATCTAATCGAGTCGTGTTGTCGACATTGAAATTGCTGATCAGATTCAGCCCTGATGCGCGAAAAGTTGATTTTTTTAGCAAAAAAAATCTGTTACCAAAGACAAGAACACTAAATTTATGGGACAAGGTTACACACCTGACTTTTCGGTCAAGGGCAGACATCGAGCCAGAAAAATCAAAATTCGGCCGCAGAAGCCCGTGTCAGTGGTACGTGACAATCGCTTGAGTATGTCATTGCACAGGCGCAAAAGTGAATTACGTCCTGGTTTGAAAGCCTCCTGGAAATATGGTTCACTTTCAATAGCAGCCCAAGTTCCAAGTTTTGGAGCTAGTCCCTGGCTGCCGATCTAACTGATGGACCTAGGCAGCCGCTGTAGTGGACTGCGGGTCAAAACAGCAAAGCTCTACCACGCGTCATATACACAGCACGTGCCTTCAAAGCACATCCGCATATTTTTAGTCTGAAGCAGTGTAGTTCCTGTGGGGAGGGGCCCCCCCTAAGGTACGCTAACCGCCGTGACCAAGGTACACTAGTACACTAACCGCCGCACCAGGTACACTAACTGCCTCAATTTTTGCCCAAAATAGGCATTTTTAGGCCTAAAATGGGCATTTTTAAGCCTAAAATGGGTGATTTTTAGGTCGATGTTGCCAAAAGTCGCCAAAATACCCTTTTTATGAAGAATTTTTTTCCAAAAAGGGCCAAAAATCGGTCAAATTTTCTACCTCAAAAACTGACTTTTTCCTGAATTTGGGTCTTCCCCTCTTCCCCCCCAGGGAGGTACACTAACCGCCGCACGGAAAAAAAGGGTAGGTGCACTAACCGCCGCGCCGGACCAGGAACTACACTGATCTGAAGTCTAGTCGTAAAAACCATGATAATAAGTCAGTACTTACTTTGTTGGCGATCAGCAACCAAAGAACCAACCGATTTCCAAACAGCGATGTTACTTTCAAAGAAATCGAACGCATTTTCGCACCACTCAACGTCACGTGACATGAATAAATCTGACAGCAACGTGACAACAATGCTGTATGTGGTGAAACCTGGGAATAGTACTGGGTGGTAAAGGGTTGATCGTTCGTTCTGTAATTTTGAAGAACACACATTGAGCTCATGACCAATTAGATCGTTACCTGGCCGGTCTGCTTGCCTGCCACCATTGGCTGGCGAACTATGCTGGTGGCAGACAAGGAATAAATACCTATGTGGTGTGTCATTAGTGTTTGGTCAGACTTGAACAACACCATGGTGCTGCCCAGCTCAAGAAAAACTGCACGGTCATATACACATTTTTTGAACTTTTGAAACAGTGTTTCAAGTCAGCAAGAAGCGAGACAATTTAGTGGTACCGAAACTACCGCAAACGCAACGCAAACTTTAGTCTGCTTTCCAGATCCGTCTGAAATGGGCGATTTGTTGCCACAAAAACGAGAGTCGCTAAGGCACAAACAGTTAACCTTCTTTGGCCATTTGAAGTCCAACATCTATGACGTTGAACGGATCGTGTACTTCCGGGGACATGATCGCTGCTCGCAGCTCATTATCGATCCTTGCTTTCACTATCTGCGGTTGTCTGCAAATCAGGAGCAGTCGTCAAAGCGTGCCGCCTTGCCTCTTGCATCGCACGTATTCTTCATTTTGGGTGTTGTTTGTCAGGTTCAAGTGTCTCAGATGGTTCGGTTTTCGGGGTTACTTTGGTGCAGTGTAGTTCCTGGTCCGGAGGGGGAACAGGTGGTACCCCCTTTTTTCGGAGGGGGAACAGACGTACCCACCTGGGAGGGAGGAAGGGGGGAGGCTCCAAATTTGGAGAAAAGTCAGTTTTTGAGGTCGGAAATTTGACTCATTTTTTCCCCTTTTTGGAAAAAATCTCAATAAAAAGGGTATTTTGGCGGTTTTTGACGACATTGACCTAAAAATCACTCATTTTATGCCTAAAAATGCCAATTTTAGGCCTAAATTTGCCTATTTTAGGCAAAAATTGGGGCAGCAGACGTATCCGGAGGGGAACAGTGGGGCAGGCGTACCATGGAGGGGGAACAGACGTGCCCGAGGGGGCCCCCTCCCACAGGAACTACACTGCTTTGGTGACGCTGTTGCCCTTAGAGGGTTCGGTTCGAAGAACAAACGAAGCAAGATTGGCTCACTCTGCAGCAGCAAGCAAGGCAGCACATTCTAAAAAAAGCGTCGATCGTTCAAAAGCGCAGAACCACTCAAATACAAGTTGCTGTCAAAAAGTAGCTCAAAATGTGGCTCACATTTCAGTTTAACACCTGATTCCAGCACCAAAAGTTCAGGGAACAAAAAATCGCAATTTTTGATTTTCAGAATTCCCTCAGCTCAAATTATGCTAATCTTGCTTAAAATCTGTATGTGTGATTTGTAGGTCAATGTTGTCAAAAGTCGACAAAATACCCTTTTTATGAAGATTTTTTTCGAAAAAGGGGCAAAAATGGGTCAAATTTTGTACCTCAAAAAGTGACTTTTTCCTGAATTTGGGTCTTCCCCCCTTCCCCCCAGGGAGGTACACTAATTTCCCCTCCGAAAAAGTTGCGAGGTCCAGTAATTTCCCCGCCGGACCAGGAACTACACTGCTCCAAGACCAGGAGTGCAGAGGTGGGAATCGGGCCGGGTTACCTCGGCACGGCCCGGTCCGACGAGGTCCGGGGGTCGACCCGGCCCGATTTTTTTCGGCCCGACTTTTTCTGATGATATTTTGAAGCAATTTTTGGTGCAAAAATTACTGTTTGTTTGTTTAAAATACCTGATAATCATGGAAAATTTGCAGAATCGCGAGAAATTTTAGCAAATTTAGCCTAAAAAATCAAGATTTTTTTATTGAAATTCGATCATGTCGGGCCGGCCACCCCGCCCGGCCCGGCCCGACATTCCGAAAAGTCGGCCCGGCCCGGCCGGATTCCCACTTCTGCAGGAGTGCCTAGGTTTTTACGGCAGGTCAAATTTTCTACCTCAAAAAATGACTTTTTCCTGAATTTGGGTCTTCCCCCTTCCCCCCTCGGGGGCAGTGTAGTTCCTGGGGGGAGGGGGGACCCCCCTAAGGTACACTAATTTCCCCGACCAAGGTACACTAGTACACTAATTTCCCCCACAGGGTACACTAATTTCCCCAATTTTTGCCTAAAATGGCCATTTTTAGGCCTAAAATGGGTATTTTTAGGCCTAAAATGTGTGATTTTTAGGTCAACGTTCTCAAAAGTCGCCAAAATACCTTTGTTCTGAAGAATTTTTTTCCAAAAAGGGGTAAAAATAGGTCAAATTTTCTACCTCAAAAAGTGACTTTTTCCTGATTTTGGGTCTTCCCCCCCTTCCCCAGGGAGGTACACTAATTTCCCATCCGAAAAAGTAGGGAGGTACACTAATTTCTCCGCCGGACCAGGAACTACACTGCTCGGGGGTACACTAGCTCCCCCTCCGAAAAAAACGGGGGGTCCGCTATCTCCCCCTCCGGACCGGAACTACACTACACTCAGTGTAGTGGCAGGCCCATAAAAACAGCACTTTTTCCAAATTTTCGCCGAAAATCGCCTACAAATAGGTATTATGGGCGGGTTTGCGCGCGGAGCGCGCGATTTTTGGGAAAATAAGGTCGAAAAACACCGATTTTTGCCTTAAAAGGGTATAAAATTGCTTGTGAGAGGCATGATTTGGAGTTGTGAGAGGTAAGTGCTCAACCCCCCAACCCCCCTCGGGTTTGTGGTAGGTAAGTACTGAGAGGGGGTAACCCCCCAACCCCCCTGCCACTACCATGACTACACTGCCCCCTGCCAATGATACCGATCACCACATAAGACTCACTTGTTGTTATTGGCGGCTAGCATCTCCGCATAACATTTCTGAACAGTCTCAAAATCACCAGCATGGACTGCTTTTGTGAGCTCTGCTTGTGCTGTTGTGGTTATTTTCGTCTCTGCCATTTCGGGCTTACTGGCAGTGGCAACAGCGAGTTTCGTCGGAAGGTATTTTTGTTTCGATTCGATTTTTCACGGCCGGCAATATTTCTGCAATTTACGGCTTTCAGACGTTCGACTAATTCTGCAATTTTTCCACCAAAGAGCACGCGCGTGGAAAAATTATAATGAATAGAAATAGAACAACCAGAACCAGACAGAATTGAACTGAACAGAGGTCGCAATCGGGCCGGCCCGACCTCGGGCCGAACAGCGATTTTGGGCTTTTGGCTCGGGCCGGGCCGGAGATTTTGAGGGCCGGGCCGGCCCGGCCCGAAGCTTCTGACGCAATGGTGTCGCGGGGGGGTGGGGGTCCCCCCTAGGCAGTGTAGTTCCTGGTCCGAAGGGGGAACAGGCGGTACCCCCCTTTTTTCGGAGGGGGAACAGACGTACCCACCTGGGGGGGGGGAAGGGGGGGGAGGGACCCGGAAGGGGGGGGGGGAGGGCCCAAATTTGGAGAAAAGTCATTTTTTGAGGTCGAAAATTTGGCTCATTTTTTGCCTCTTTTAGGAAAAAAACTCAATAAAAAAGGTATTTTGGCGATTTTTGACGATATTGGCCTAAAAATCCCTCATTTTATGCCTAAAATGCCTATTTTAGACCAAAATTTGCCTATTTTAGGTAAAAATTGGGGGCAGACGTACCCGGAGGGGGAACAGTGGGGCAGGCGTACCATGGAGGGGGAACAGCAGACGTACCCGAGGGGGGACCCCCTCCCCCCAGGAACTACACTGCCCCTAGGACCAGTAGGTAGGTAGGTTGACTTGACGCTCCATCCTGGTACAGTAGGTAGGTCGCCGGCTAGTGCAGTAAGTTGCGATTTTTGGCTAAGAATGGTTGGTATAAAATCGGTAGTTTTTACTCCAAATATAGGCGAAAAATCGCGCGCTGCGCGCGAAATTAGCGTGTTAGAGTACATTTTCATCAAAATTTCGACCTAAAAAATTTTCTTCCCCCCCCTAGCTCGGCCGGTACCGTAGGTAGGTTGCCGCCCCACATTTTTGGTGGTACAGTAGGTTGCCGCCCCGCCTGGGTAGCTACACCACTGTTCGGAAGTGACTTATTTTACTGAAAAAGTGGGAACGTAATTCGTGGACCGGCCGACCGGCTGACCGGTACATTTAGCTACGGTAGCTATAGCACAGGCAGCATAGCTACCGTAACCCATATTTCCGATAGCATTCTCCGTCCGCTGGGACAGCTTGCAGATAACTTACCGTAGCTAAATGTACCGGTCAGCGGTCGGCCGGTCCACGAATTACGGCCCCGAAAAAGTAGGGATTTTTTGTCAAAAATACTAAAATTCTAACGGATTCGGCAAGTAAGTGATCAGTATTGTCTATCTGACGACTTTTTCATGGAAAACAATGAATTTTCAACCAAAAAAAACCGGTTCAAAAAAATCGCAAAAGTTATGACAAAAATTGGGTTAGCATTGGGTTAGGTAGTAGCAGCGTTTGCATGCACTAAATTTGGACCCCCTAATTTATCGCCGGACCGTGAACGATCTTGTGCTCGTGTACAAAGTCGTTCGTGGTCTCATACCTGGGGTATGTAACCAAGGAATCAGAGGTGGGAATCGGGCCGGGCCGGGCCGGGCCGACTTTCCGGAATGTCGGGCCGGGCCGGGGTGGCCGGCCCGAAAAGACCCGACATCATCGAATTTCAACAGAAAATCGTGATTTTTTAGGCCAAATTTCTCAAAATTTGTCGCGATTCTGCAAATTAGTACCGACTTCCATGCTTATCAGGCATTTTTGAACAAAAAAACAGTAATTTTTGCATCAAAAAATTGCTTCAAAATGTCATCAGAAAAAGTCGGGCCGAAAAAATCGGGCCGGGCCGGGCCGGG
>JASAMV010007595.1:0-26879 GCA_030248065.1 Rhynchonema sp. JSB1_4
GTTTGCTCAAACTTGACTCCTGATGATAATATGATGCAGAATTACGGTATTTGGGAAATCATAATTCATTCACACTGCACATTTACGCATTCAAGCAAGTATATACAACATCAATTCAGTCACCAGTGAACTACGCAACAAGATTCAAGTATACCACATCAAAACAGTCACATGTAAACCCAACCACAAGATCATAGCAGTTCATTCAAGATACAGTACGCATCGTCATGCAACTTGAATCAGGGAGAAACAAGCTTGCATTCCAATGAAACTGATGGTGACACTACAAGCTACCAAGTGTTTGAATTCACACTCACAATCGCTGGTTTTTACGCAGTGATGCATGTGCGGCAGGCCAGACGCTGACTTATAACACTTCCCTACACTTACTCCGAGATTTACGGGACTCTCTGCATCACTAAAAGAACAGGATCTCCCGTTCCTCATGTGCGCTGCTGAGCATTTCGTGCTCTGAATCCGATTTCCGTGTCGCCTTGTCACCCTGTGAATCTTCAGGCTGATTCACGTCGTCATGCTCACGCACTAATTCGATCACGTTCATTCGATGTCTTGAACTGGTCGGTTGTTCAGAACGCGACTGTGGGCCTGCACTGGGTGCGTCGTTGCGTGCCTTCATACATATTCGCCGAACGTGGCCAATCTTGTGCTCTTCTTCTAGTTCTAACATATTGCGACAGGTTTCCCTTGAGTGACTAATCAAAACTTAGCAGAACGCACCTACTGCTATGGAACACCAGCGATTTAGTATGACCGTCACTCGCAGACACACACGCAACGCAAGTATTAGACCCCAGGTATTGGCACACTGACAATGCACGCAGGTTAGAACCCAGGGACTTGAGGTGCTTAGTTGGTACAAATCAATCGATCTACACTTCAGAAACCAATTACAGATACCAAAATGTGCTCTAAATATCAGACAATTGCGTGTTGTGTTCAGATTGGGCAATTCCACTTCGAAAGAATGGTCTGAGAAGGAACAGAAAACACAGCACAAACCACACAATCACAGATGGCCAGTCTGTAGGTGCACAGGTGATGCTGGTCCGGCCCCTTCTCCCCTTGCAAGCGATCGAGAGTTGCTCTCTTCGACGGATGGTTTGTCGTAGCGACACGGATGCGATGGTTCGCCTTCACGTCAGCGGGTCGATTGAGTCAGAGCCTTGAATCGTCTATCCGGATAGCTTTGTGGTCGACAACACTGAGACGTGGGTCGGAGTGAGCTCACAAGTTCGGTTGGGTTGTGGAGCAGCTGCAGTTCGATCGATGAATTGGGCTGGGTTCGAGTCGAGTCGGTGGTCGCCAGTTGTAATGGTTGTTGCTTGATTGTTCGTGTTTACGATGTGAGAGTTAGGTACTGTAGCTCTTTGGATTGCCGCGTTGTGTACAAGATCAACAATAAGTCCTTCCCGTTATGATGTATTGATCAGCCGGTTAGTTGAGAGAGTCAGTAATGAATACAATAGGTTCAATAGCTGTGGTCCGATAATAGCACAAGTGGTTAGTACCGTAGTATAAGCACCTGAGAAAAAAGACATGCAGTTAGCACCAACATAAAGGTACAGAAACACAAGAAGAACTTATCAAGCAAAAGCACAAATGACCCTTGGTCAACGAGAGAGAACTTACACTAACTTCTAAACTGCTTGCCAAGATCTACGCGAGCGCTGCTATGCGCTTACTAGGAAAAGCTAACTCGTTACAATTGTGTGTAGTGTCTTTGACAAAATCTTCTTGTTTTTTCTTATTGTATACCTCTACCGTATTGTCGGAAATAGAACCCCCCCATTAATTGACCCCCCCATTAATTGAACCCCCCCTAAATGGCTCGAAATCAAAAATAGAACCCCCCCATTAATTGACCCCCCCCCCCCATTAATAGAACCCCACCCCCAACCTTCACCGTACCACAGATTAGTGGTATGGTAGGGCTGTGTTGTTGTGTCAAACGTTGTTTAAGCTTGCGTACACAACAAAATACAGCTTTTTAAGCATAATCGACGCTGTTAAAGGTAGAAAATACCGAAAACAAGCCATTTTTATGGGCATTATTAACAATGATTTTTTTCGTCGGGGGGCCAAATGAAAAATATAACCCCCCCAATAATTGACCCCCCCATAAATTGAACCCCCCCAAAATGACCCCAGTGAAAAAATAGACCCCCCGGGTTCTATTTCCGACAATACGGTATCTCGGTTTGGTACCGATGAGTTCGGGTGCACCCAACTTCCGTTTGTCGTGCTCACTTGCTTACGCCCGAGCGTGGCCCTAAAACCATAACATAGGCTTAGGTCCAGGTGTAAATGTCCTGTGTCCATATACTTGCGCTTGAATAGCGCAGAAAAACGGATATGTTGAGTCAGTGGTGTCGTTGGGAAATCAAAAAGTCAGGATACCGGATACCCAAAATCCAAAATTTTCGGATACCGGATACCCAAAATCCAAAATTTTCGGATACCGGATACCCAAAATGAAAAATCTCGGATACCAGGGGGGTTGCCCCTCGAAATAAAAAATTTCGGATACCCAGGGGGTTGTTGAAAAAAGGTCAATTTTTTTAGACAAAAATTGAGCCAAATTGGTGTTGGAAGCGCAAAAAATGGTCATTTTTGTGTTATGCTTGCGCCAGCAAGCGATTTTGAGCATTTTGGAGGTAAAAATGGGCGATTTTTACGGTTTTCGCAGAAATTTTAGGGTAGGATACCCCTGGACAAAAAGTCAGGATACCGGATACCCTGGGTGAAAAAATTAAGATACCGGACAACCCCCTTCCCCCCCCAACGACACCACTGTGTTGAGTTGTGCACTGCAATACATTGCACAGGTGGGTCAAAATTATTGTTGTCATGGCAAATTTCAATCTTTGATCATGGTGATTCGTTTGTGTTGATACTTCCTATTATACATGTGGTGCCACTCAGTGTAGTGGCAGGCAAATGGTTGCAAGGTACCCTTAGGGGGGGATGGATCCAGATGGTTGCAAGGTACCCCCCTACCCAGCCTCCGGAAGGTTGCAAGTTACCCCTGAGGTCCGAAAAAAGGGTGTTTTTGCATGCATTATACTGCAAATTTGGCCGAAAAATAGGTACTTTTTTGCATTTTGGCCGAAAATTTGCCTAAAATACCTATTATATGGAGGTTTGCGCGCGGAGCGCGCGAATTTTGGGGTTTTGAGGTCGAAAAACACCCATTTTTGCCTATAAAAACCATAAATTGATGGTTGCAAGGTACCCTCCGGGGTGGTTGCAAGGTACCTACCCTTCCCCCCCCATCCCCCCAAGGGGTGGTTGCAAGGTACCTACTCCTTAGGGGGGGAATCCCCCCATCCCCCCCAGCCACTACACTGGTGCCACTTACTTGACTATTATCATAAAATAACATTCATTTTTGAAACAAGTTATAGCCTAAGCGTACGAAGCCAGAGAAACAAAAAACTGCTCATTGTTTCTGTCCCCTAATCGGTCTTGGTTCGATCAGACGAACATATAAATTGAGAGAGAAAGAGAGAGAACACCATTACCACACCACCGCCACTGCTGTTGCTGCAAAAACACACGGGTGTCCTTGAGCTGATTGACTGACTGACTGCGTGCAGCCAAGTGCCCTGCGTTATCAGAGTGCGCAACCCGGCATGCATGTGTTGATGCACGTATGCACTCTCGTCGCTCAACAACAACGTTGTCATGCCATTACTATCACCACCAACCGAGTCGTCCTGCTGGGTCTGTCGGTGTCGCACATGCACGTGTAAGTGTGTGCGAGCGCATCCACTTAACAAACACTTGTAGTTTCCATGTGGCTGTCGTTCTCCTAAATCTAACATAGGCGTGTTGCAATGCTGTAATTCTTCTGCCTCGGTTTGGCACTCTGTCCAAACCAACTTATACCATGTTGATTTGCCTGATTTTAGTTATTGTCTGCATCTTCACCTCATAAAAGGTGATCCTCGTTCATCGCATGTTCACTCCACATGTAACGCCCTTATAAGAATTATTTAAATTTGGCTTCGAATGCAATTAGGTGGGACCTGGCCGGCCTGCTATCGTTGTGTCTTGTTGTTCAAGTTTTGCGCCACATGTAATTTGAAGCCGAACCCAAGTCGATCATTTGTTCATTCTTTTCTTCTTTAATACATGTGGGTTTTTTTATAAGTTTCACTCATAAGCGAGCGTTATCACGTGTGAAATAACGTTGAAATTCAAAAGGAGTGAAAGGAAACCATAAATATTTGCCTCCGTCTGTCATTCAAAAATATTATTGACGCAGTTTACTTGCCTGTAAATGCGGAGGCGGAGCTCATTTCTTATTTACCTTATCTGCGCACGTGTGTTTTTACGATCTGGTCCTGGTATCTGTCTAGTTTTCTCTTCTCGCCTTTCACATTTTCTGGGGCTCGTCATAAATGGTTTTTCACTTTTTTGCGGGCAGTGGAACGAATTTTACCGGCATTAACGCAAAATTACGTTGGTTTTTAAAGCGAAACCTTTTTTTACTGGGTTTGCTCTTATCGCACATTTCCTGGGGTCACAGGGGCATGGGATTGCAGACTGACAGATGCGTCTTGCGTGCTGATAAGCGCAATAATGCAAACGATTGTTTTGTCTGAGAGAGCCAGAAATATGCACGAAGAAAACACAAACTCTTATTGATTTGCTTATTTAAACTTTCATCTCTGGTCAAATCATATCATCGTGGACTTTTCATGCAAATTTCTCTGCTTGTTCAAGTGTCTTATGTTTCAGATTTCTATGATCAAAGTACCAATTCCATTCCATTGCTATTAATTGAACTACTTGCTCGGCTGAACACGTAAGGCCATGACAGTCTGACTGGTCCTGCATGGAGGAGCGATAATCAATCAAATCTGGAATTTTATGTACGTGAGTTTTTGGGAAAATTTTTTCAAGCAATGACAATAAAATAAAATAAATTGTCTTGCTTTGTGATTTAGGCTCTTCGCGTCATCCATGTCTCAACCGACCCCCACCACCAACAACAACAACGACAGCAGTGGCACAGATGAGGTGTTCAATAAGGATGGTGTTATCACATCCACAAATAACAATGAATTGCCTGTCAATTTGAAGTCTGAACTAGTTGACGTCGACCCGGCCAGTGCTGCCAATTTGCAGGTGGAATTGCTTAAATGTGCCGTTTTTTTACTTTTAAAATATGCTCTACTTATGTGCGTTTCACAATAAGTTTACGGAAGAAGGCTGACGCCGATCATTTGTGTCCTTTCCTGGTTCGAATAATTATTTCGATCTATAAGTTTGTTGTGCGCCCAAAAGTGACGCATTTTATCGGACAAACTGGCTCCAACCTATCGAGTCCCAAATTTTACTGCCAACATCCAGTGACGGAAGAGCGCTTCAGCAGTAAACAGTTCCACAATATCAACAACACCAAAAAACGAACCCCAACATGTCCCGCGTCATGCACAGGACACGGTTCCGGTGTCATTCCAATGCGGTGCTGGCGGGAGTCAATCGAGTTTGGATACGCAGAGTGAGAGCAGTGGGCCACCATCGATCGCGGACGGCACTGGCTCGCCACAAGTGCAGTCACCAGCAACGCTGTTCCCGTCGAGGGGTTCTTTCAAAAGGTTGGATCGATATTAGAGACGTGCTTCTCACATTTGAAAGTTGTTCCATTTGTTGAGCATGTGCATTAATCCCAGGCCGTTGCTTGGGCTTGGATTTATCCTCATGTGCGAGGTAGAAGCAAATCTTCGTTTTGAGGGTGTTGTGAAAAAATCCCACTAAAAGTCTGAACTGCCGCTGTTAGCCCATTTGTCAAACCAGCCACAAACCAACAGCAATATTGCCGCTTTACCCCTAAATGCTAGCTGATTGGTGCTCTGCTTCTTTTAGAATACAGCATGCCAAGCTATTTTTTCAGGTTGATGATGTTGTTACCTGTCTATTGTTTGGGATTTGAATCAAACATCTGCAGATTCTGAATGCAATAGCCCTCTCTCCCTGAATTATCAAGGTTCACTGTTGGCAGCGGCTCTTCTGACATGGACCCGATCATGGAAGATGATAGCTCGACCTCAACCTCGTCTCACAGCAGCCGCAGTGCGTTGGAACGAGTCAAAGCGTATTATGACGATGAAAAGGCCGTGAAATTGACGTTCGTTTGCTTGTGTGCATGGTCAAGGGGCTTGGTGCTGGTCTTGGTCCGGTCTGGTCGTGTCTGATTGAGTTTTCGCACGTTTTCTCATCGAATTTGCACGCGGATTATCTTTATCCGTTATTTCGGTTTCGTTTTGTCTGTGAGGCTGTGAAACATCTGTCCGGGAATGTTGTGACCGTCTCCTGCTTATGTGCACTTTCTGAAATACGTTGCTGATCTGAACCTTTACATAATTTAGATACGATCCATTTTTGTTAAATACGTCAAGCGACGGAGATGTATCAATGTATGAATGTGAGTACAATGATTGGAAACCAGTACACTTTCCACGCCGTTCCGCCGCAACAAATTCTCCATTCGGCGATGTTGGTAATCCGAACACGTCGCTCCTCGTTTTTCTGCACTAACCAGCTGACTGAGAATAGTGTGCAAAGATAGATAGTGTGTGCGAGTCTGAATGAACAGTGAATCGAGCCGCATTATGTATATAGGTTATCAGTGAGATCTGTGTGTGTCTGCAGCAACAGTAGCGTATGGCCAGATAGATGGACCCGAATTTTCTTCTCAATTCCATATAGACGCGCGACCAATCTCAATATGCGCGCTGGCTGGTGGGAACTGCGGCACGTGTTTGCGTCACACAAAATGTGATTTGTAATTATTGTGTGTGTATTTATATGGTTGGGCATTGATGATAGGTAATAATGGGTAGGTATGTGGGTATTTGTTTGAGAGTTTGTTTATATTTCTAGTGTCATTCAACCAGCCCACGAAGTTGGCAGGCAGTAAATATAGATGGCAAGAGCCTTGTTAATTTGTTGTCATGTTCAGTTTCATGTGTCAAACATTGAGATGGTGGTGGGTTGATTGATGTACTGTCTGCCTGTCTTAAAATGTGTACAATGTGCGGTATTTTTTGTAAAGTTGTTTTCAACTGTCACCTTCCTTTTTAAGTTTGTCTGGCCTTCTACACCTTGTGAAGCTTGGTTCCTGTTGTCCTTTTCTTGTCACTTGGCATTTCTTTTTCCGATCCTCCCTCCCTTCTCAAACCTGGTCTTGCGTTCGCTTGACTTTTTGTATTGTCCGTTCCCGGCATAATGGTCTTGCTGTTAGTCACAATAGTCAATGCCAACGAGGGCAGGCATAAGAAAGGCGTTTGGGGTTTTTTACATTCACATGTAATTATTCTTAATTGACTATTTGTTGACTGACGTGACGACAACAGTGGCCGTTTTGGCCCATTTACAAATATATGTTATCGCTCTGTCCGAACGAAGACTCAGCGTTTTGCGGTGTTTCGCATGATTTCTTTGCAACCCAATCCCCAACCGATTGCCGCCGAACTGTAGCAGTGCGGCGTTTCAAATGCATTCCAACGGTCATGCGCGTGTGACTTTCCTGAAAAGTCGGCACGATTCTGAAGTCGAATTCAACCTGCCGACTTTTGACGAAGAGCTCGAATGTTATCATCGCGTCGAACGCGAGATGTGTCGGTCAAAGTCGATGCATGATATACCCGTCATGATATGGTACAACACTGTGTGCTTGTTGTCGTTTGCTTCAGGGCTGTTGCCTCACCTTTCTGATATTGTCCTGGCTTCACTTTGTTGTTTTCCAGTACATATGTAGCTCTGGGCCAGCTAGCCAATCAAGCAGATTGATCATCTGGTGTGTTGTTCTTGTGTTTGTTTTACTCAAGTGCTGCAATCAGCGGCAACAAAACCAGATAGCTGCACTTGGCCTTAGACGTTTTCGCGTAGATTACGCTACGCACCTTATGCAATGTTTTCTGTTTTTGTTTTGTTTTTTTCGTCGACATAACCAGTTTCACTGTCGTTTCGTTTCAAGTTGCGGTCTGTCGACTAACTATTATTTTGTTGATGCTGATTCCCACCCACATTTTCGGTTGACGACAACAACAACTACCATCTGTGATGGTCACACCAATATCTGCATTATCGATTCACTCACGCAGTTCCAATGTTGTTGCAGGCCGTCAATGTCAATGCCCCACGTACGTCGCGCCTATCAGACGCACTCACGCAAGGCCTCCTGGCCCGAGCCCGACCCACTGCAAGTGCCCTCATCAGTCGAGGAGTATGTGCAGCGATTCGGAGAATCGAAGAAGCATGTCATCAAAAAGGTGCGTTTGAATCTCTCAAGCATCAATTTCACGCTGTTGATTGGATGTATGATCGTCACGTAACCGTTAGTACCTCTTATGGTTTACTGGTAAAACAGATCTTCGATTCAAAAGTGGCGTCACCAAGGCAGATGCAATTAGATCCAATCAGTGCTGTAGCTACACTGTACCCTTCATCTGACAATTTGGGGGGAAGGGAGGACACAGTTTGAGGTGGGGGGTGGAATGCGAGATTTTTTGAGGGGAGATAATGCACCATACTGCTTCCGTTGGAACTGGGTGTGCATTTTTATGGGTTAAAATGCACGCAATTCGCGCGTGGCGCGCAAATTTTGGCCGTTTTGGTCGATTTTTGCTTTTGTGGTGAAAACAGGGTCAGAATAGGGGGAGCTACTGTACCAACCGCGGGGGCCTCATATCGCACCGGTGAGGGGAGATACTGTAAACTGTACCTTGAGCAACACTGCGACGCTTCTGCACTCGTTCCATCTTCCACACCCTGTCCCTGTCCGCAGGTGCTGATCGCCAACAACGGTATCGCAGCAGTGAAATGTATGCGATCGGTGCGGCGATGGGCGTATGAGATCTTCAAGAACGATCGGGCCATCAAGTTTGTCGCTATGGTCACACCGGAGGATTTGAAGGCGAATGCCGGTGGGTGTCAGTGTGGACTGCTTTTCATGTTTGGTGGGCACGAATAAAGAATCGTTTGTGCAAAAGTTTGATCGGCGTAGTTAGCTGTCCCGTTTTTTCCCGTGCTGCGCCAGAATAAGACTCATTGTGGAAGTGCAGTGCTGCATGAACCGCCTTTCCTGCGCAGTTTCCTCCTGTGATTTCATGTTTTATTTGGTTTTGTCTCCATAAAGCGAGGAAAATTTTGTTGAAGGCGGATGTTGGGTAGCACGTGTAAATGTGGAAAATTTTTCTCTGTTTTCATGGCAGGGCACTTTTATTTTGGTTTTATCAGTGAAAAACGCGTGTATTGTTTCCATTCGAATCCAGTGCTTATATGAGCAGTTTACAAAACATTTATCTTTGCATGCACAATCAATGTAACTAGTGCCGCCTTGTCATGACGGTCACTAAAGCTTCCTGTCCACTATTAAAATTATCAATAAAAAGTTTGAAAAAAGCCTAACATTGCAGAGTACATTCGTATGGCCGACCAGTTTGTGCTCGTGCCTGGCGGCACCAACAACAACAACTACGCAAATGTCGAATTGATCCTCGAGGTAGCCAAGCGCATGGAGGTGCAGGCCGTGTGGGCTGGTTGGGGTCATGCGTCCGAGAACCCCAAACTGCCCGAGATACTGCGAAAACACGACATTGTATTTATCGGTGCGTTGGTTTACACTGCAACTTGATCTTCTTTGGTTGAACGCTGCTGTGCCAAGATCTTCTTTGGTTGAACGCTGCTGTGCCAACAAGCGTATGTTCTCTGTTGCAATAAAGTCCCTCATTGAGCGGTTTTAACCTTGGTGAATGGATCGATGCCTCGGTCGCGTGACTTTTCTGAAATAAGAGTACTGTATTTCTGTATTAAAAAAGTTAGTGATGCCACTAATTTCGACCAGCGTTGAAGTTTTTCGCATACGTAGCGGAAAAGGAAGCGTTTTGCTCTGGTCGCGAAGTTAATGACACGGTATGTCTCATTTGACACGCGATCCGATAATCACAAGTTTGATAATATACTCGAGCAGGAATACAGTCCGCCCGAAAGAAAACGTTTTTTTGTGGGAACGAGACCAGCAAACCGTCACGCAATCGTTTCAGGTCCAAGCGAGCGCGCAATGTGGGCGTTGGGTGACAAGATCGCGTCAACTATCGTGGCGCAAAGTGCAGGCGTACCGACCATGTTGTGGACGGGCAGTGGTGTGCGTGTGCCGTGGAACGACGAACAGTTGAGAAGAGGCAAGGTGGTCACCGTCCCCAGGCATGTCTATGACGAGGCCACTGTCAGATCGGTGAGCGACGGGTTTGTGGATCGGCAATGGTCTCCAAAGGCCGAGTTTGGTGGTTTTTGTTGCTCTAATTTACGCTATGCGGCAAAAACACTTGAGCAAGGAATTAAGTGTGTTTATTTATATGTGGCCAAAAATTGGTATGAACAGAAAAGGGAAGAAACCTCCAATAAAATCGGGTGACGGATATTTACGCTTGTGCGTTACACACTGAATAATACGACATTACTACGCTGTGCAGGTGCAAGAGGGCATTGAATCGGCGAACAAGGTCGGTTTTCCCCTGATGATCAAGGCATCTGAAGGTGGCGGGGGCAAGGGCATTCGCAAATGCACGAATATGGACGAATTCCCGACGTTGTTCAGACAAGTGCAGGCCGAGGTGCCTGGCTCGCCGATATTCCTCATGCAACTCGCCACTGCAGCCAGACACCTGGAGGTTGGCTGACTTTTGGTCAATTTTTTTTGATGGCCGGTGTTGAACTTGACGATCGGGGACCGGATCGGTTGGATCATTTTGGTCACGTGACGTTCTTGCGGTTTGCTGAGGATATGTTGAAATTTAGTAATGCCACAAACTTGCGTGAAAGTTGTCACAAAATTGTCTGGAATTAGACAAGAATTGTCGAATTTACTGGTAACATAACAGTAAACGTGATATGCCCCTTTGAAATTCACGTTAACGGATACACACATATCCGAACCGATCCGATCACCCACATAGTTTGAAAATCATATCCCTAACGCTCTGTGTTGACCTGTTCAGTATTTTTGAATCAAAGAACACTTATTTGTTCGTCCCAAATGTGCAGGTGCAAATTGTGGTCGATCGATACGGCAACGCGATATCACTGTTCGGTCGTGACTGCTCGATCCAACGACGACATCAGAAGATCATCGAGGAGGCACCCACCACGATCGCGCCGCAGGACATTGTCGAACAAATGGAGAAGGTGGGATATGCGTATATGGTAACTCTCTTTCTCCATGTCGTAAATGGCAGTTTGTAGAGTGGCAGTGAAATGTGTAATTTTAACATCAACATGAGGAACTGGTGTGCGTTATGAACTTGTCGTGGCCAAGTTTCTTCATTAATCACTCTCGCAGGATGCCGTCCGACTGGCTCGTATGGTTGGGTACTGCTCGGCGGGCACTGTTGAATACCTCTATCTACCCTCGTCACAAGAGTATTACTTTCTGGAACTCAATCCCAGGCTGCAGGTTGGTGCGTTTGAGTAGAAACTGGATTCCAGTCGGTCGTTTATGTTGGCCGGTGATCAACTTAGAGCAATATCGGACTGTGCAGCGACTGCTGAATTTAATAGGGGCATTTAGAAGTTTGGTGATGGCAACGATTTCTACCAGCGTTAATCTTCTTCTCAGGCCCACTTTGATCTGACCGAGATACTAATAACATTACAAAAAATTTTTAGAACCATCATTTCTCAGCTGCATAATGGATATTCTGTATCTAATTTTGAACTTGAATTCGCAGGTCGAGCATCCGTGCACGGAAATGGTGGCTGACGTCAATCTACCTGCTGCACAACTGCAAGTGGCTATGGGCGTGCCGTTAAACAGAATCAAGGTGGCTGGTTTTTGCATTATTTGTTATGAGTCGCAGCTCTTTGCCCTTGTTGTTCACGTGAATTTGATAAAAACACTCCATAAACAGTTGCTCTGATAGTAGTTCGTGGTTATGGAATGTTTCAACAATCGCGCACGTTATAATCTTAGTCGTTGATCATGCAGTTCAGTTTTGTCACTTGTCAAACAATGAGCCGCAAAAATGTTACAATTGCTACATAAGAATGCAAAATTATCTTGCACTAGTGTTTTGAACCATTTCCATCAAATGTACAAGCAAAATAAGCCGCGTTCAATGACTCAGGACATTCGCCTACTATACGGCCAATCAGCGTGGGGCGTCGACGAGATCAATTTCGAGAATCCCAATCCAAAACCACAGCCGAAAGGTCACGTGATCGCCGCCCGAATCACGTCCGAAAACCCGGACGAAGGGTTCAAACCGTCGAGTGGTCAGGTTTGTTCGTTTGTTCTACTCGTATGTACCGTAAACTGCATTAAACCGTAAACTCGATTATTATGTCGAAATACGGAATACCCTAACTGGGCAACATTTTGATCTGCAATTAGATCTTAGCCAGCTGTTGTATGTACCTACATATATATTGTGAGTATTCCATGTAGGTAGGCAACGAACAAGACTGTCCCGTCGATCGATTCGCTGTACAGAGAGTGACCAAAGCCATTGCCCTTAATCCTTACTGACTGGCATCTGTTTTCACCGCAGGTTGAAGAGTTGAACTTCCGCAGCAGCAAGAATGTCTGGGGCTACTTCAGCGTGTCGTCAACAGGCGGACTGCATGAGTTTGCCGACAGTCAGTTTGGACATTGCTTCAGTTTCGGCGAGACGCGAGCCGATGCGACTGCGTGAGTGCGGGTATTGTCTTCATGTAATTGAGGCTGTTTGCGGCTTGGACTTTCGGCTAGGTTTCTTAGATCCTGGATGCTAACTAAGTCTATGAGCTGTATCAAGTTTCAAGCCATGTTTTGTCGGATCGTATTTTGCGATATGTGCATATGAGTGAGTGCAGCAGCACAGTTGCTCACTCTCTACGCAATGAAACAACTTTCAACGTCTGAAATTTTTGTTGATTCAACGTCGTAATTTGTGCGCCACAAGAAACGGACCAATGCAAAGCTGTTTTTCCGTCACCGCGATTGATAAATTTGTCAAATCTTCTGCTGATCATCAAGACAGATTGTGTGTGTTTCTTTGCAGCAACATGGTGTTGGCGTTAAAAGAACTGTCGATTCGTGGCGATTTCCGCACAACGGTCGAGTACCTGACCAGTCTGTTGGAGACCGATGACTTTGTGGGCAACGACTTTGACACGGCCTGGCTCGATAGACTGATTGCTGGACGCATGCGGGTATGTGGAAATCTTTCAAATAAAATCTGGTGCCAAAAAGTCGCGATTTTAGTTGCCATTCTGCCAGCTAAATTAGGACAAAGCACCACACTAAACGTCTCAAGTTTACGTGAGGTTAGCACCTATTCCAGGTGCCAGCTTTGATTTGTCAGGTACCTCGATAAACTTAATCGTTAAAAACTGTTTGCTACTTGCCATAATTCTTTCCGACAAGAATTTTTTGTGCTCTTTTTAGGCCGAAAAGCCGTCCGTGTTGCTCGGTGTGATTTGCACGGCGGTGCTGATTGCGGAGACGCACATTGTCAACGCATTCCAAGCGTTCCAGAATTGTTTGGAAAGGTTAGTTTTTCAAAAAATTTTTTGCTGAAATGTAGAGTAAACGTGTTTTTGTTTGATTTTCAGGGGTCAAGTTCTGCCGGCGAACACGCTCAACGATTTTGTGCATTTGGAATTGATCCACGAGCTTGTGCTCTATGATGTCAAGGTACGGATCGTTTAGGCGTATTAGGAAGTTTTTTGCTCGATGCACTCCTTACGGGCACATAATCGGCACTCAAACATTTGCGTCTGTTTTGAAGCATATTCGCAGGGCAGCACAACAGATTGGGGACAACCTGCAAATTAAATGGGTGGTTTCTTCCCAACACGCCTTTCCTTCCCATTCAAAATTGGGTCATTGCATGATGTAGGAACACGTCAATTATTGTTGCATATTGCACAGGTGACGCACTGTGGTCCACAGAAATACTTCATAATCATGAACGACAGCTCGGTGACAATTGAGTGTCACAGTTTGAATGACGGCGCACGATTGCTGTCGTATGGAAACAACAGCTACACTTGCTACATGAAGGAGGAGACGGACAAGTTAGTTTGGCGAGCGTTATCATTTTTGAAAATGTTGAATGGTGATTTTCAAAATTGTCCTTTTCCCATGACATAGTGACGAAACATTTCTTCCCGGCTGTGCACGGTCTTGTGAACTCAGCCTTGTTGAACATAAAATGTTTTTATTTATTTGTTTGAAGGTGGCCAACGGGATCGATTTAGAACGAGACTCTTCAAGTTTTTGTGATTGAACCGAAATATTTCTTTATCATTACTTTATTTGGTCAGCAGTCAAACAGACTATTGTAAATCACAACCCTTACCACATTAGCCAGAATAATTGCAGATACGTGGTCAACATCGGTAACAAAACTATTGTGTTCGAAAAAGAGAACGATCCGACCGAACTTCGATCGCCGTCCGCTGGCAAACTCGTCAATTTCATGATGGAGGATGGAGGTGAGAACGGGTGAAAAAGCGGGTTTCATTTTTTGTTTGTAGTATTTGGAACTGGAAGCACTACGACAACGCCTGGGTAAAAAGATTTATCTGAGCGGAACAGTGTCACCAGCAGAGCGTTTCAAGCCGACTGGCTGCTTGATTTCATTTCTGTTTTATCTCACTTCATGATTTCTGTTTGGCCAAATGATCAATAACCTGTGCACTCGACCCTCGTCCTACTTCCATCGTGGGTAAATGGTAAGTTTTGCAGGCAAACTGAGGGCCAAAACAGTCAATCAAACTATACATGGGGTTTCAGTTTCACAATAAAAGACTATTATAATCTCTATCACTATAGTCTGCCATACATGATGTAAATCCGATCGGCCGTTTTCAGCGCACGTGAACGCGAATCAGGCGTATGCCGAGATTGAGGTGATGAAAATGATCATGTCTGTTTACGCGACGGAGCCCGGCTGCATCCACTATCTGAAACGACCTGGCGCTGTGCTCGCAGCTGGCTCGGTGATTGCGAAAATCACATTGGATGATCCCGATAAAGTCACCAAGGTTATTTATTTTTTTGAGAGATTGTTGCGAGCGATCTGACTTTAAATTCTGATGGCTGGTCATCATTTTGTTGCCGATGTCGGCATTGGTGGATAATTATGGTCGATATTTCTCGTAGCATTGAGGTGTTGAGTAGAAGGATTCTCTCATTTGGGTTTTTTAGCTGATCTTTAGCGTCACTATGAAGAAATTGATTTGCGTTATTTTAATCAGTTTTATAGTGCTGCAAGAAAACATTTCCACCTGTCCAGTAAGTGGACATTTTTGTTCACTTTGTTCTACGAAACTATTGACAATTCTAAAGTCTCGGGAGAATGATCGTTGTCCATCCACAGACGAAGTGGTGGACCAGGTGATCGTCAGTGCCAATGCTCCATTTTGTTGTGCAGGCCGTTCGCTTCGAGGGCGCCTTCCACGCCGAACATCGTCAGTTGGCGAATAGTGACGGCGATAAATTGCATCAACGATTCAAAGGGCTCATATCGCATTTGAAGGACATTCTCAATGGGTACGGTGTGCTTGGATTTCGTGTTGTCCTGTATAATCAGTTTAGGTCACCGTGCAGAGTGTTAATTGGGATGAGCAAGGTCAGACCAGACGATCGGTGACTTTGGGGATCGTGTCATAACAAGAGGGTCACAAACAATGAAGGAGCATCTTATCACTATCCTACTTGAGTTAATCTATGCAGATATTCGCTGCCCGAGCCGTACTACACACAAGACCTCAAGGAAAGCATTGACAAACTGTTCGTTGTGCTCAAAGATCCCAAACTGCCCTTGTTGGAGTTGCAGGTTGGTGCACCACATGCGTTCGTAGTTCTCGTAATCCTTGACTTTAAAGTTTCAACTCCATTGTTAGTTTTCTTCATGCAGATTGTTGCTAGAACGGCATTTGATGTGCAAAATGCAAAATTCTGGATGCAATCTGTTGTAAATAATTTTAAACCTGTGCAAAACGGATGCATTATTTGCACTAATCAATCACAGGAAGTGATGTCTGTGCTGTCCGGTCGAATACCAGCAGATCTGGAGGCCAAGATTCGTGATCACATGATCAACTATGCAAACAACATCACCTCGGTGCTCTCTAAGTTCCCCTCACAGGTACGTTTAGATTGACGGTGTCTTGTTGACGCATTTCTGAAACAGGCAATGATGCTTCCTTTATGAATCAGGCAATGATGCTTCCTTTATGAATCAGGCAATGATGCTTCCTTTGTGAATCAGGCAATAGCGTCGGCGGTCGACCGTCACACCGCTGCGCTGAGCAAGCCACAACGCGAACTGTTCTTCATGACGGCGTCGAGCCTGATGCAGTTGGTGCAGCGATATCGCAGTGGCACTCGGGGACACATGCGTATTGTGATTGAAGAGCTGCTCCGATGCTATCTGCGTTGTGAGGCGCATTTCCATGTGCGTTTCGGTGGGGGACTGCCTCGTTGTAGTGACGTGATTGTGCCGCACGCACACCCAGAGTTTGTTTTCTTGACGAGAAGCTAGATGAATTTAGAACTTGGTTTTTTGTAACTGGATTGGAAATTTACTCGCTTTGTTGCTAACTTAAAGAATTTTGTGCAGTTTACGGTCCTAAATTCGAAAGCTTACGGGCTTGTCAAAAACGCGTAGCAGATAAACGCCAGACACAAATCGTGGGTCACTGCAATCCGTAGAACGCAGCAAATTGGATCGCTATCAACCAGATATAATTCAAAACTTGTTTGCTTGTGCTTATCTATGATCTTTTTGCGGTTTTAGTGATTTGTCCCTTTGTTTCAGTTCCATCAATACGACAAAAGTGTGATGCAAATGCGTGATGTTGTGAAGGACATGGCACAGGTGACCAGAATGATATTCAGGTTCGATTTATGCATTGAATTTTGTCACGGATACTTCGTTCATCATGTTCGCCCAGTTTGTCGATGGGAAGTGTTTTTTGCATGGTGTTGGCTTGCCTGGATATTTGAGGCAGTGTTCAAGCAGAAACTTGAGCCAGGAAAATGTTTTGCGGCGATCATAAGTTGAGGCAACTGAGTGTTTACGAGCTGCTTCTGAACGACTATCTATACTACTAAAACAGGAAGACGTATAGGCAAACCACGCCAACACGAGCCCGATTTCGCAGCTGGCAGAATATTGAAACATTCATACATGGCTGCTGATTTGGGAAATGTTACACGTTGAAGAATACAAAGTGGAGCATGATGATTTTCTCTTTCTATTCGTTTTGAACACACACCACCTTCGAAATCGGGCTCGTGTTGGTGTAGTTTGCCTTTATGTATGTCTGTCTGTCTGTGGCCCCCTCCCTCGGAAGTGCGGACGGGTCAATTTTCACGGGTAGCTTTGTTTATGCTAACGGGTCTTCGGGAGGGGGCATGGCACGGGCGCGGCGCTGTAGCCGGGCCGTAGGCACGGGTCCCGTCTAGTTTACAGGAAAAGTCGTCGAAAGTTCAGTGTGAAAGAGCTCAGTGTAAATTTTAAACATTCCACGTTAATAGCACGGAATGTTTCATGTCTACACCCAGCTTACGACCGAGCTTTACACCTACCTTTGTACCGGATAACATGTGGACATCTAGTGGATTCGCACTGCCGATGACTCAGTGCACCGACCCGTCTGCGAGAGCAGTTCGAAACGGGCAACCAAATGACATGCCGCACACCTCATGTTATGTTATTTGCAGTCACCAACACATCGACAAGAAGAACGGTCTGGTGATTTCCCTGATCGAGCACGTCAGCGCGCACGAACCCGGACTAATACCGGAACTCAAGGATATTCTCACCGAATTGACCACCTTGGGAAAACAGGAACATTCGCATGTCGCCCTGCAGGCCAGACAGGTTGGTATGAGTTGTTGTTGAAACAAAACAATGACGTTTGCCCAGAAAAAGTTGAAAAGATAAAAAATTTGTTTTTGTCAGGTGTTGATTTCGGCCCAACAGCCGTCGTATGATTGTCGACACAATTATGTCGAATCGATATTCCTGTCGGCCATTGACCGATTCGGTATGTTGTCCTCCACTCCATGCAAGAGTCATTACACGATGTTGGTTATGTTTCAACGTTTCAGGCAACCATTTCAACGCCGAGGAGCTCGAGAAGTTGATCAGCAGTGAAACATCGATTTTCGACGTTCTGCACGATTTCTTCTATCATTGGAATCCGGCCGTGCGCATGGCGGCGCTCGAGGTTCGTAATAAGGACAAGAAAATTAAATTTTTTTGTGTTTGATGGTGTTTCTGTCGTCGAAACACTTTGCATTGTGAAAGCCTTGATTTGGTGCGCTTATGACAGCAGCGCTGAAATTTTTTACTTTGTTGAGCAGCAGAATATCACTGCGTACAAGCAAGTTGAGTCAATAGATACAAACAACAAACATCGGCCGATTTGAAACCAAACGGTGATTGCTGATAGGCTGTTGGCAAACAAACCCGATCGAAATTAGTGTGGTCAGGTTATCAGCAACTCTCCTAACACAGTTAACCCTGTCATCGGGTTGTTCCCCCCAATTGCAGGTGTACGTTCGTCGCTCATACACGTGCTACCCATTGAACTGTCTGAAACATCATCGAATCACGACTGACGTGGGCTGCATCGAGTTCCAGTTCTCCCTGCCCTCCAGCCATCCCAATCGAGTGACCAGACATCCGGGCAAGGGCACCACCCGCGTGAGAAGTACGTCCGGTACGACACCTGGTGGGCGCGGGGCACTAATGGGCATTTGGTTGCTTGTATCATTGCATTTATTTCTTTGTTGGTGCAGGGCTCACCACAACACGCACACTTCTCTCATCATGTATGCATGCACAGCTGTTGCACTGTTGTTAATTTCGAGCAGAAATAATCGACGAACAGTCATCCACTTGACATGTGTTTTCGACACGCTCCAGAAAGCGACTTTTTCAATTTGTTCACCGTGTGGCTTCTCACATGCACACCTGTCGGTGTTGGGTTTGCAGCACAAAATATGTGAAGTTACCAATGAAACATCACCGATCAATCACACATAGGTGTCAACGACGATGGAGCGTCGATCCTGTTGGGCTCGGAGGAACGCAGCAGTCAACGGGTGGGGCTGATGGCCGCGTTCTCGTCCTTTGACCAGATGTCCGACTGCTTTGCCGACCTGCTCGATCGCTTCTCAATGAGTGTCTACACGGACACGCATGAACCCGTCAACGAACAACTGTCAATTAGGTTGGTACTTGAAAGGTTGATGTCTCTCACACCAAAGCAAGGTTCCGTTACTTTTAGACTGAATTTAAATGCTTTACGACCACGGCCATTGCGCATTTTGCGCAGTTCTATGAACGTAAGATGTTGAGAAATGTTTTGTCGACATCGCGTGTCCTCGTGACGAAACTTGCAGAACCAATTTCTGACCGAAACGTTGTGAAACAAAATTGCCAAAGCTTGACCAAAAATACGTATGTTATGTGATATCAGGCTGACCTCGTTTCGTGTCTGTTGCGATTTATGCCATTACATGGCCGAAATATTGGTCTAGGAATTGTACACCGCGTTCTATTTCTCAGCAGAACATCCACGTTCGATTGTGCAACTTCTCATACATTCATGTGCACATATTGTTGCAGTCGTTCAGCCGAGTCCGAATGTGCACCCGGTCCGGGCATGACCGAGGATCCCATCTATGTGGTCAATGTGGCGTTGAAGCATAATGGACTGAATGTGGATGATGATGACAAACTCGCCACGAGACTCCAGGTCGGGATACAGTCGACTATCTCTGTAGTGAACCACTCTATCTCGTAGTGAACAACCGTTTTTGCTTTACAGTCTGCAGTCAACCCTCTACCCGCTGCTTATCTTGAGTTATTCTCCGTAGTGAACAAAAACGGTATAATTACTAACGTACCACAACAACCATAACACAAGAACAGCACTATTGCAATAATCGACTAATGTTGCACAGGAGTTCTGTTGGTCGAACAAACAGCTGATGCTCGAACGTGGCATTCGTCGTATATCATTCCTGGTGCTGATTGAGAGGGCATTCCCCAAGTACTTCACATTCCGCGCCCGCCAGTTGTTTGAGGAGGACCGCATCTATCGACATCTCGAGCCGGCCCTGGCCTTCCAGCTGGAGATCAATCGAATGAAGAACTTCCGGCTCGAGGCCATACCCACCGCGAATAGACGGTTGGCATTGGAGGGGGCGTTGGTGATTATTGGATAGATGGAAACATAACGTGGGCTGTACTGTATTTGATAGATTGTGGGTGGCAGAACCAGACATACCGCAACCTTTTAACATTCCTCAGGCAAAAAAAGAAGTTGCGTGGTGTCATTAAAAAAAACGATGTGTGCATAGTTAAAGTTGTCATAAAACGGGAATAGAAGCAGATACACTATCAACAGACAGTGACAACCAACCAGGTGGGTGCACTGACGATGTGCTGGTGCACCACATGGCTGTGTTCACACACATTGTCTTGCAGTATGCATCTGTATCTGGGTCGCGCCAATCCACAAGCGGGCAAGGAAGTGAGTGACAGTCGATTCTTCCTTCGTTGCATCATTCGACACGCCGATCTGATCACCAACAAGACCAGTTTCGGATTCATGAAGGACGAAGGGGAACGAGTACTGCTCGAAGCCATTGAGGCATTGGAGGTTGGTGCTGGCAACTTTGTCGCTTGTGGAAATAATGACGACGGAATGTGCTTTCGGCCGACGTTTTTGTGCCCTTGACACGCACGCAGTTTAGAGACAGGTTTCCGTGCGTAGCTTCTCGGCCGCGGTCGGCTAAATCCGCACATGCTACAACCCAGGGTGCAAGTCCTGGTGGGAAGAAAAACAGGTTGAGTTGCACTTGCAGCAACACAGGTTTCTTGCACCAGTTGGGATGTTTGCTGCAGTGTGAAATGTTTTGACGATCGCGTAAATCATTTTCAAAGCTGGCACAGAAACGCTAGTAATCGTGGCCGTGGGGAAAAATTAAGAATAGAAAAATCGAAAGAAATACCTTTTCCCTGTCTCAGGTGGCCCTGCAATCACATCCGGACGCCGTAAAAACGGACTGCAATCAAATCTTCCTCAATTTCGTGCCTTGTGTCCAACTGGACCCACAATTGGTCGAGGACACCGTCAAACGTGTGGTCGTGCAGTACGGGCCACGGCTGTGGAGAATACGGGTGCTCGAAGCCGAACTCAACTTCAGGTCGGTGATAGGGTTAGGGAGATGTCGGATGTCGGGTGCCAAAAAAGTGTAGGTCCGGTGTCGGGTGCCTCCAGATGTCGGGTGTCGGGTTTTTTCGGACCCGACACCCGACACTTACGGTTCAAAACATCAGTTTTGCTGAGAGAAGAATTTTGAGAGAAAATTTTCTTCGAACCAAATGTTTCTGAAGACGCGGAATCGTGCGGAAATACTTCAATTCAGTCACTTGATCCAAAAATTGTACTGATAATGCGAATGAGCAAAAATTTGCCTGTTTTTGGTCCAAAAACTAGGTGTCGGGTGTCGGCTTTTTTTCTCAGATGTCGGGTGTCGGGTACTTCCAGATGCCGGGCGTCGGGCACCCACCCGACCTCTAACCCTAGTCGGTGACACAGCCAAGATTATGTGGTGAAGTGTGCTGACTGTGGTTGGCTTAGATGCTACCTGCTTCCCACAGACGAGCGATGCACTAGGTGATCGTTGGTGTGAATGCAACCAATGGCCATGTGAACCAAAAAATACACAATGGCCTATTTTATGGAGACAATCATTAAAACAATGTGCCATTTGGTCGGGTTTAAAATTAGAGCCAATGCACCAGGGTAGTAACGCAGAGGAATAGTGCATGGAAGCACATCGGCTTGACCACATTTGTGTTTATCGGTTACGAGCGCGTTTTGCTTTGATCGTGCGAACAACTGAATCGCCCAATTTGAATGCAGAATCCGTCTCCGAAAGGATGGCGAGCCCCTTCGAATGCGTCTGACGGTGTCGAATGCGAGCGGTTACCACCTCGATCTGCATCTGTACCAAGAGGAGACCACCGTGCAACCGGACGGCTCCGTGCAGACCGTGTATAAGACCTGGAATCCTTCCGGTGTGACAAAGCCGGGCCCGTTGGATGGATTGACAATCAACTTCCCCTACCCCACCAAGGACCATCTGCAGCAGAAACGATACGCCGCGCAAAAAATGGGCACAACGTGAGTTTAGGGACATTTTGGTTGTGTAGGTAGCCGTGTGGTGCTGGTTGACATTGCCACGACTTTTAAACTGCGTGTCAACTGAATGGCGCTATCAAACTGGGAACTGCCTTTGTTCTGGAACAAAACTCGCGATATAATCTGTTCGTCATCGTTCGTAAAAGTCGTATAATCCAGATCGCATGTATAGCAAATGTGAATTTGACATTGCAGCTACGTGTACGATTTCCCGGAGATGTTCCGTCAAGCGATAGTCAAGTTGTGGCGCGAGAATTACGCGCAGACACGACCCGCCAGAAGGGAACGACGTTTCGACAGCAGTCAATTGTTGTCCGCAAGCGAATCCATGTCGCAAGTACGTCTGGTTGATGGGAGTTTTCGTCGTAACATGAACCGCCATATGAGAATCCATTAAAATTTTTTCCTGTGGAGAAAGTCACTGAGCTGCGCAGTATTGCACGCAAAGCGTGCAGTCGTAATGTTTCAGCACTGTAGCGGCGTGGTTGAACTGCTCATTTATTTTCTGATGGAAATGATTTGTCAGAAACGCAATATATCTACCAGAAAATCAGGATTATTGCATCGATCAATTCTCAATCTCGCCATTGTGCTTTGATCACAGAAGCGAAAGTGTTTACCTTGTAGATTCACCCGTTTGGTTGACGTTGAATGTCGCTGTAGACGCAGTTGACCTGACACGCAATCGCCTTTGTGATTCAGGAACGTGTGATGAGTCCGAGTCCGATGGACCTATCCGACGAGGATGTGCACAACTTCGAGGCTGTTGTCTGCAAAGAGTTGGTGTTGGACGCCAGGGATCAGCTCACCGAAGTCATGCGATTCCCAGGTGGGTGCACGATCGTGGTATTGAGAGTATTTTGCATGAGTAAAGTGCTGCTGAGTGTTGTAGAATTGTTGGCAAAGTGTTGTTGTTGTTATTGTTGTTTTCGTTGTTATTATCCATAACTTCCGGTCACGATGTCAGGCCAAAACGAATGTGGCATGGTGGCGTGGCGCATGACGCTGCGATCACCCGAATACCCGGATGGACGCGATTTGATTGTGATTGGTCGGTTCCATATTTTAGCTTCTGTTTGATTTTCTTTCTTGACTGACAATGAATCGATGTGTTGCAGCCAACGACATCACGTATCTGATTGGCTCGTTCGGCGTGAAGGAAGACCGACTGTTCAAGGAGGCTAGCGAGATGGCGCGTCGACTTGGTGTGCCCCGACTGTACATCGCTGCCAACAGTGGTGCCAGGATTGGGCTGGCTGAGGAGGTACGTGTGTCTGTGTGTTTGTTACTGTCAAAGTCGACCTTCTCTATAAAGCGCTGTACGTTGAAACGCTCAGTGTATAACTACGGTGAATGACCGTTCGGTTTCCAATCTGCAGTTCCCTGTGGTATAGAAAGACAATAGTAGTAAGTACCACACTTTTATACTCGGTACTAGGTAATTTGTACTGTACTCACTCTCCAACACAACCAAACAAACCAAAAATGTTTGCATGCAGGTGAAATCATGTTTCCGCATCGCGTGGAACGACCCGGAACAAATCGACAAAGGTTTCGAGTACCTGTACCTGACGGCTGACGACTACAAACGACTGAATGTGGGCAAGACATCGGTGCACGCCGAGCCGGTCACAGACAAGTCGACCGGTGAAATTAGGTTCAAATTGGTGGATGTGATCGGAAAGGCCGACAGTTTGGGCGTCGAGAATCTGCAGGGTCGGTTTGCTTGCCCGGGCATGTTTACTTGCCATTCTCACATTTTTGTGGTTCTATACTTTCGGTGCCATTCTGACAGCAAACAATGTTTCATGTTTATACCGAGCTTACACCGACCGAGCTTTACACCCAACTCTCGTCTGTACCGTTTCGAAAATTCCATCATCCATAAAGGCTGGTGTTGTCTTCCATCACCCAATCGAGAGCCAAACATCAGCAAATAGTGTGAGGTCACTGTGCGCGGGGGGAATTGCTGTCAAGCCGCCCCTCAAAGATGCAAGGGACATTTTCATCTGTTCACAACGTCGATCAATCTTGCAGGCTCGGGCATGATTGCCGGTGAAACATCAGACGCATACAACGACATTGTGACGATGTCGTTGTGCACGTGTCGCACTGTCGGTATTGGCGGGTATTGGGACGACCGGGGAGCGCACAGTGTAGGGGGGGGTGGGGGCGCCACCTTTAGAGATTTGACGCGCCTTTCGTGCGAAAATTGGCCACATATAACACATAAGGGGCGTGTCCACCCACACTTCGGAAACCGGCCTTCCAGGAGGTTTTATGGTGTGTTATATATTAAAAAAAGACACAAAAAAAAAAAAGAGAAAGATATCAAAAACGAAAGGGGAGAAAAAAAGAAAGATATATATCGCGTTTTTCACATGAGACACATAGCGTACAGAGGGGGAAAACTCGACACCACCTCGGGGGCGCACCACCACCCCACAAGCTGTTGGGTCGTGAAGTCTACACATCATCGAATCAATTGGGAGGTTAGTGGCAGTGCTCATGTACATTTATCTCGGCAGTACCTAAGTTGCCCCCGAGGTCTAACTGGAAAATCGTCCTTTTTTGAATAATATTTTACCCACCCAAACACAGCACACTCGATGGGTTTAACCGTTTCCAGTTACAGCGTTTCATTAGGGTGATGTGAGTGCAAAGCTACGGTATGCGCCAGGATGAACACCGTGCTTGTTAATTCAGGCATCCAAATCATGCACAACAACGGCGTCAGTCATGCAACAGTGCGCAACGACTACGAAGGCGTGCTGATGATGCTCAGATGGCTGTCCTACATGCCCAAGGTGGGTGCAACACTGACACTGACAAATAAAGGGCCAGCGTGTTTGACACTCGGTATAGAATGAAAGACGAACAACAGAAAACGGCGTGAAGACTAGGGATCGGAGTTTGTGATGTGCGGCGACACCGACTTGTTTTGAGAGCACTCCATAGATATCGATCACCATATGGACAGTGTCTAAGTGTGACTGTAACTGTCCTTTGCCATTCAGGACAACATCAGTCCGGTGCCCGTTGTGCCGACGCATCACGACCCGATCGATCGACCGATCGATTTTTGTCCGACGCGCAATCCGTATGACCCAAGGTGGATGCTCGCCGGCAGACAACACCCGGGCGACAAGGACCAATGGGAATCGGGTATGTTCGTTTGATTGGTGGTTTCAACAGCTTACAACTGTGTCTCAACAGCAATCAGATTGGCACTGTCTTCTAGGGTCAGAGGGATGTCGGTGTCGGGTGCTTCCGGATGTCGGGTGTCGGTTTTTTGGAACCGACACCCGACACTTACAGTTCAAAACATCAGTTTTGCCGAGAAAAGAATTTTGAGGGAAAATTTTCTTTGGACCAAACATTTCCGAAGGCGCAGAACGTGATATTTTAGTGTTTATTTTGCTTGAAAGACCTTGAATTCAGCGAACTGGGCCAAAACTAATTACTGATGCAAATGAGCAAAAATTTGTCTGTTTTTGGTTCAAAAACTAGATGTCGGGTGTCGGGTATTCTTAGAAGTGTCGGGTGTTGGCTGTCCCCCCCCCCCCCGACCCTGCGGTTTTCACAGACGGATGGTGCACCAGGCCGTGTGCAGTCGTGTATGTCTCAGTGCACTAGGTGGTCTCACTTGACTATAAACAGTGGTATCTGATTGCTCTCAAGTAGCATTGGTTCTGTTGGTTTTCTCTTTTTTTTATTGTAAACTTTCTCCAGACATTGTTAGCGATAGCGACCGCCCCTTTGAGAACGTTTGGAGACATTTCGTCTTGAGCACGTGTTTAGACAAACAAATGTTTTGCTCAGTGGATATCAACAATGTAAGTTTCGGTAAAACGTTCATGATGTCGTGTGCAGCGGAATAAAAAAAGGAAGCAAACGCAACTACAATATTTCAAGATCTCATATGTTCATTAAAGTACGACCAATGCAACTCATTCATCTCATTCTGACAGGTTTCTTCGACCGCGGCACGTGGGACGAGATCATGGCGGGCTGGGCCAAGACGGTGGTGACGGGTCGAGCCCGGCTGGGCGGCATTCCGTGTGGCGTGATCGCTGTTGAGACCCGTACCGTCGAGCTGGAGATCCCGGCCGACCCGGCTGCGCCCGACTCCGAGTCCCGTGTCACCCAGCAGGCCGGACAGGTCTGGTTCCCGGACTCGGCCTACAAAACATCGCAGGCCATCAAGGACTTCAATCGCGAACGCCTGCCGCTGTTCATCTTTGCCAATTGGCGGGGATTCTCCGGTGGAATGAAAGGTACGCGGGCATGGGCCATTAGTTGCGTGAAACGGTATATCAAACGTGCTGATCGGATTGGGCCGATAGGTCTGACTTTGTGGATCGACCGCCAAATTTGATACTGTCCTTGAGCGTACTTAATTTTGGCATTTCTGCCAATTCCATGCCAGCCATGGTACCAGGCCGGATGAGCACTGTGGTCAGCTCCACATATCTCCCAATGTCTGTATTGCACTTCCAGAATTTGTTTGGATTTAGCTGATAGGCTCTCATGGTGTACTTTTGCCATATTCATGTGCAAGTCACAAACAAGATGAAACTAAAATAGGAAATAAACATCGTTATCTTTGTCTTTGCAGACATGTTCCACCA
>JASAMV010007597.1:0-10396 GCA_030248065.1 Rhynchonema sp. JSB1_4
TATAGTCAGTTGATTATATTTCGACATAGTGTATAAGCCCCATTCAGCGATGTTTGGAGCGGGCTGGGTCGACGCCATTCTAAATGAATGTTTCAAGCATTGCTAATTCAGGCAAAGACCGATTGAGCATTGCTTGCCGCGTGGCGCAAAAACACGTGGCCTGTCATCGCACAACACCAACAATGTTCAATGGCTCTGCGAATGAGTTGGCAATGCCTGAAACATTCATTTAGAATGGCGTCGACCCAGCCCGCTCCAAACATCGCTGAATGGGGCTTATACACTATGTCGAAATATAATCAACAAACTATTGATATATCAATAGCTTGAACTAGCTATGGGTGGGTCTGTGCATCACAGCAGAAACGGCAATCACAATTGCGTATATGTGACGAAAAACTTTGCGTCCAAGGACAGGCACTTCGATAGCTCAGTTGGCACGGCAATGCCCCGGTTCGGCAAAGGACCTGGGTTCGAGCCCCAGTCGAAGAAGAAAGTCATTTTTTTGTTCACAAAGGAATTTGGAATGTACATGCGCTCCCCGTTATGATTGAACTAGCTAGCTAGAGGGTCACGCCGCCCATGAAAATAGGCTTTTGCCATTTTTGGGTGGCTCCTAGGGGTGGGCAACAGTGTAGTACTTGGTCAGGGTGTTGACGATAGATAGATTGGGACCCGAAACGTGTTGACGATAGATAGATGACCCAAGTCCGAAATCTGGGGGGGGTCGACCCAAACTTGTTGACGATAGATAGATGGTGGGGGTGGGGTCGCCAAAAATCAAGGTATAGTATAGTGTACTAAGTTGGTAATAATGTGTAAATATTAATGAAAATGTACTAAGATGCACTAAATCCGCGCGTAGCGCGCGATTTTTTGCCTATTTGGGACAAAAATACCGATTTTGAGCCATTTTGAGGCAAAAACACCCATTTTGGGGTCGAAATGTGTTGACGATAGATAGATTGTTCCCAGAATTTGTTGACGATAGATAGATTTGCCGATAAGTGTTGACGATAGATAGATGAAATCAAAAAGTGTTGACGATAGATAGATGAATTTGGGGGGGGGGCCCACCCCCCCAAGTACTACCCTGGTGGGCAATACCCTCCCCCGCACCGCAAGTACATCACTGACCCGGTGAACCACTTGCATGGTAGTTTGGTTGAGAGAACCGCGAATCAAAAAATGTCACCAGTGAAATCAAATATAGGACAAAGCGAACCAGTGTCGGGTCGATATCATTCTGATCGATGTATCGTTGATAAATGGTCTGCACCTTGCTGTGCTTCATACGAGCTTCTTCATAATCCGCGTGCACACAATGCAGCAGCGCCGAATCCTGCAACGTCGTCGTGCACGCTCGTTCGTATAAAACTGAAATGGGGCGATTTTCTCGCAATTTTATGTGTGATTTTCACGTGATTTCATGTGATTTTACCGCAATTTTCTGTGTGATTTTATATGAGATGTTACCGCGATTTTCTGTGTGATTTTCACGTGATTTTATATGTGATTTTCACGTAGTTCTATGCGTGATTTTCACGTAATTTCTTGTGATTTTCACGTGATTTTTACATAACTTTGTGTGAAGTCACGAACAACGGTTCAAAACAATGGTTGATCACTTTTCGAAATTGACAATGACGCAAAGAATAGAACCAGAACAATGACGCACGTACCAGCAACGTCATCAGCGAATCTCTGCGACAATTTTGCATCGCCACGTTCACCGAGCTTTTTTGCCGAATCTTGTAGAAACAATGCCGCTTCATACCACACGTCCGGGTGATAGGCGAGACACAGCAGGGCTTGCTCGTATGCGTATGCCACTGCAATTTATTGGCTGGCATTGGTGAACTCTCGCAACCACGACTAAAATCTAGTGCATCGCAGCACATGCCAAAAATCTGCGATTTCCCATCTGGCGAACTCACACCGACGACGGACGACCCGGCTGATCGCCTGATTGTGAAAACAAGCAACCAAAAACATCACTTCTCATCACAATCAAGGACACTATTTTGATCAGCACAAAATCAAACCGACCGCGTTTCGAGAACAGACTCAGATCCTCGGTTTGCAGCGGATTCTGTTTCTCCCAGCCAATGTACTTCTTCCAGATGTCGATCTGTTTGTGTTCGGTCGGCGTGCCTCTGGGCGGCACACTGACCGCCTGACGATTCAGTCCCCTCGACACCGCCTCCAGCTGTTTGACCACACGACGCGCTGTTTGGTAATCGCGATTCTTCTCGGCGATCAACTTTTCGGCCAGATGCGCGTTGATGCTCTGCAAATCAACAACATCATCAGGCAAGGTTTGTTTTCGACACCCCTCATCCAGTCTCGCTGCAAGCTGTACTGCACCAATGGTTTTTTGTGATCAGCCCAGGCAGAATCACACAAACAGATGTGACGATCACTTTTCGGCATGCGAAAAATTAGTGACCCTGACCAATAAATTAAAAAAAAACACCGTAGATTAGTCAAAAGTCAAACGCAAAAGCTAGCGACAAAATCCGAAATGCATCACAGTAATTGTTGCCACCACTTGAGCTAAAAATAATCAACAGCACACACATGTGAAAGTACCCATTATTTTATCTCCCACCTTTTCGTAATTGCAATATTCCGACCACAGTTGGTCCACACTGAATATCGGCGTGTGCACGCCGCGATGGTAGATTTTGCGCACAGCAGCGATTTTCTGGTATTCTTGATACGAACCGGTGGCTGGCCTGAAAAAGGAGTGTATAGCAGTGTTTTATTAAGTTTTTTTAATAAATGTGAGCAATGTTTATAATAATAGAGTAGTCTCAAGCTGGATATATAGTTTCGGACCCTATCACGAGACTATATATATATATATGTCACAATGCATCCGGGTCCTAATCAGTCATGAGCTGCATTGCTCCCTCCCGATTCTAGTGGAAGAAGTATGAATCTTGAAAAGAAAAAAAAAGAATAACACAAAAAAATTAAAATTTTCGCATGTTCAACCCAAATCGGAAAAGGTACGACAAAAACACGTACACTTGTCTGAGAAACGCCGCATAATCGGCGTATATCTGAAAGCTGTTCATGTCCATTCCGACCTTTTCCAGCGCGAAATCGTACGCCTGCGCCATTTTCTCGCTGAAAAAATCACAAATATTTTTGGCAAAAGTAAAAAAAAATAATCTGCACAAAATGAGTGTATTGCAACGCACCGAAATGATGGCAGCGTACCCTTGGTTTCGCGCACGTAATGCAAATAGCATTTCCACAGGTCGATATTGAGCACTTTCACAAGACAACGCGTGAAAAGCTAAATTTTGGGCTGGCGATAAAATTTATCAGAACTTTAACAAATGACCCATATCATCAATAACAAGACTGACCAATCGGATAATAAAAGCTTCAATAAAGAAACCAATAAAAGAACCAGACGCAGGCCGTGTTGCGATGCACTAACCTTTTCCACGTTCTCATAGTTTTTGGAACGGAGCTGAAAAATGAGAAATTGGGGATTAATCACGAAAATTCATAGGTGCCGGGAAATGTCAATAAGTTCGGATATCAAATCGAAAGACCATGAATAAGCTCGTTTTCTTTTATTCACTTTGTTTCTCGGTCACATAACATCAGAACCTAATTTGACTGCATCTATCTCGTTTTCTGTCGGATCACTATCCACGTCTGAGAGCAAGCAACACAACCCAACCACTTTCCACCATTTTATCATATTACTCCAACCGCTCCATTTCTCTTCATTTTTTATTTTGTCCTTCAAGAATGGCGTATAAACAAACACAAGACAACGCCAGCACCAAGAGCGAGAGATTACCAGATTGATTTCGTTGAGCATTTTGAGACCCGTTTTGCGGAAAGACACAGACAACATATGAGATGAGACTGAATTATATGCATGGTCGAAAACTGTTTCACAGGAATTCTGCCATTATGAAACATTTATTTCGATAGAATTGACGTTAAAAATGAGGTCTACGAAACACAGGGGAACGCGGTGGGGCGTCAGTCAGAGGCACCGATTTGGCTGGAATGGTTTTGTCCCGATTGGTTTCGTTCTTGACGGGAAAGCAGACAATTTTTAAACAAAATTATTATAAATCGGCATCAACCAAACACTGACCTCGTGTTCAACATAAGCTTTCCAGAAACGACCCGCCGTCGGAAATTGGCCCACCAAACGTTCGTAGAAGTCGCGCGCTTGATCGATGTGTTTCTTCTGAAAATAGCACGAGCTTATGCTGCTTGCTCATCACAGTGGGTGGCTTGGGATCGGGCAATGTCGGGTCGGGTCGGGTGCCACCCGCTGGAGGTCCAATCGCTCTCTGACCGTATTCTTTCTCCAAGATAAAGCCTCAATAAAAGGCAGCCCCCTAGCTATCGATCGAAAATGTTACCCCACCACCGGATTTGGAGCGCTCTCTGTATTTATTTAACACGGTAAGTGGCGCTACGAAAAAAATTACCTCTTCTATTATGGGAAAACATTTTTGTGAGTGATTCGTTGTTCCATTGACACCGATTAGAAACAATGAAATACCGTAAAAGGAGTGTGTAACAGTGTTTCATTTAGTTACCTAAACAGAGCCCCCAGAATACTGGGTTCCCCTAAATCGGGTCGGGTCCCTGGTCCCTGAATAAATAGAGCCCCCAATGCAATTCCACGTGGTACTAAAGTATGACAGTTCTACATAGGCACCTTGTTGCATACGTTTGTCACTCGATCACATTACATATGATATGACAGAATACCATACCTATGTTGCTGAATACGTTCGAATATACGCGATTACGACAGAAGAATAAACCCCCTTCAAGGCATCTTAAGAATACTTCTGGGAGCAATTTTTTGATTTAGATCAGGGATCAAAAGAACCCCTTGTACTCAGACCTGTACGGGAGGAATTTTTTACCCTCGGCCGGTAATGGCTTCAGATCGAAAAATTGGGGGGTCTGGTAACCTCGGAAGCAAAATCAGGGGAGGGTCTGGTAAATGCCACGAATCAAGAAACTTTAAAACACTTCTGGTGAGCTAAGAAGACCGGAGACAATGCAATTACGTACAGTTACAATGTGCAGGTATAGGTTATGATGTCATTCAATGCGCAAGCCACAAAAAAAACGGGAAACGTGACAAGCATAACTTTCGTTAGATTGAAATGTTGAACTTTCGGAACATGTTAGCGAAGCGCCGCTGAGCTTCGTCATCAATGTTCTCTTCTGCATAATGTACAAGTTGTACTTGTACCTAAGCCTAAGCCTAAGCCATATGGCAGCCCACCTGAGCATCGCGTAATAACAGATTCCAAGCGTCCACGTCAAATGTGTTGTTCTGCACGCGCTGCTCGGGCGTCTGCATTGACGTGTTGTGTCCAGTCATGTTTTGTCTGATCTGAGTACGGAGAGCGCATGGATAGATTCAGGGTAGTACTTGGGGGGAGGGGGGTGGGGGGTCCCTCCAAATTCATCTATCTATCGTCAACACTTTTTGATTTCATCTATCTATCGTCAACACTTATGGGCTAATCTGTCTATCGTCAACAAATTTTGGGAACAATCTATCTATCGTCAACACATTTCGAACCCAAAATTGACATTTTTGACTCAAAACGGCTCAAAATCGGTATTTTTCACCCCAAATAATCAAAAAATCGCGCGCTACGCGCGGATTTAGTACATCTAAGTACATTTTCATTAATATTTACACATTTTTTATCTACTTAGTACACTATACTATACCTTGATTTTTGGCGACCCCCCACCATCTATCTATCGTCAACAAGTTTGGGTCGACCCCCCCCAGATTTCAGACTTGGGTCATCTATCTATCGTCAACACATTTCGGGTCCCAATCTATCTATCGTCAACACCCTGACCAAGTACTACACTGGACAGATTACGCACAAGCAGGGTAGTACTTGGGGGGGGTGGGGGTCCCCCAAATTCATCTACCGTAAAACCTAAATAGAGCCCCCCTCGGAATATCGATCGAAAATAACGCCGGATTTGGAACGCTCTCGCTGAGAAACGAAAATAATTTTTTGAAAATGGGGTCAGTGAATTAATAGAGCCCCCCTTGTATTTAGGTTTTTACGGTATCTATCGTCAACACTTTTTGATTTCATCTGTCTATCGTCAACACTTATGGGCAAATCTATCTATCGTCAACAAATTCTGGGAACAATCTATCTATCGTCAACACATTTCGACCCCAAAACGGGTATTTTTGTCTCAAAATGGCTCAAAATCGGTATTTTTGTCCCAACTAAGTACATTTTCATTAATATTTACATATTATTACCTACTTAGTACACTATACTATACCTTGATTTTTGGCGACCCCCCCCCCCCACCCTCTATCTATCGTCAACAGGAATATCGTCCCCTCTCGCCTGGTACAGTAGGTATCCCCCCCGATGTTTGGCATGATACAGTAGGTATCCCCCCCAGTGTAGTGGCAGGCAGATGGTTGCAAGGTACCCTTGGGGGGGATCAGTGTAGTTCCTGGTCCGGCGCGGCGGTTAGTGTACCTACCCCTTTTTTCCGTGCGGCGGTTAGTGTACCTCCCTGGGGGGGGAAGGGGGGGGGAAGACCCAAATCTAGGAAAAAGTCACTTTTTGGGGTAGAAAATTTGACCAATTTTTGGCCCTTTTTGGAAAAAATTCTTCATAAAAAGGGTATTTTGGCGACTTTTGACATCATTGACCTAAAAATCACTCATTTTAGGCCTAAAAATGCCCATTTTAGGCCTAAAAATGCCAATTTTAGGCAAAAATTGAGGCGGTTAGTGTACCTGGCGCGGCGGTTAGTGTACTAGTGTACCTTGGTCGCCGCGGTTAGTGTACCTTAGGGGGGGGACCCCCCCCTCCACCCCCCAGGAACTACACTGGGGGGATGGATCCAGATGGTTGCAAGGTACCCCCTACCCAGCCTCCGGGAGGTTGCAAGGTACCCCTGAGGTCCGAAAAAAGGGTGTTTTTTGCATGCATTACACTGCAAATTTGGCCGAAAAAATGGTACTTTTTTGCATTTTGGCCGAAAATTTGCCCAAAATAGCTATTATATGGAGGTTTGCGCGCGGAGCGCGCGATTTTTGGGGGTTTGAGGTCGAAAAACACCCATTTTGCCTATAAAAACCCTAAATTGATGGTTGCAAGGTACCCTCCGGGGTGGTTGCAAGGTACCTACCCTTCCTCCCCCCCATCCCCCCCCAAGGGGTGGTTGCAAGGTGCCAAATTAGTGTAAAATCAGTGGTTTTTACCCAAATTACCCCAAATTCGCGCGCTACGCGCGCAAATACTACGTTTTCACACGATTCCACACATAATAAACACATAAAAAATTTTCACCCCAAAACCTAACCCCCCCAACCCCCCCTAGGCACATAACCCTCCCCCCAGGCCATCGGCTCTGGTACAGTAGGTATCCCCCCCTCTCCGAGCGCGGTACAGTAGGTATCCCCCCTCCAGAGTACCTCCAACACTGGAGGGAGGTAACCCCCCCCCCCCCCCCACCTCCAACACTGATTCCATTTAGGCAATCCCAAAACGACCCATAAGGCTATAATTTGTCTAATTTTTTCTAGTTTTTTCATCAAATTGATGGTTTTTGATCAGAAATTCTTTCGAGTGCCTGTACTAGACAACTACTGAACTGTCCTCCGGAATAGAGCCCCCTGTAATAGAGCCCCAAAATGGGGTCAGTGAATTAATAGAGCCCCCTTCTATTTAGGTTTTTAGGGTACCGTATTGTCGGAAATAGAACCCCCCCATTAATTGAACCCCCCCTAAATGGCTCGAAATCAAAAATAGAACCCCCCATTAATTGACCCCCCCATTAATAGAACCCAACCCCAACCTTCACCGTACCACAGATTAGTGGTATGGTAGGGCTGTGTTGTTGTGTCAAACGTTGTTTAAGCTTGCGTACGCAACAGAATACAGCTTTTTAAGCATAATTGCCGCTGTTAAATTTTGAAAATACCGAAAACAAGCCATTTTTAGGGGCATTATTAACAATGATTTTTTTCGTCGGGGCCGGGGGGCCAAATGAAAAATATAACCCCCCCCAATAATTGACCCCCCCCATAAATTAAACCCCCCCAAAATGACCCCAGTGAAAAAATAGACCCCCCGGGTTCTATTTCCGACAATACGGTAAAGCAAAATTTTATCAGAAGAGAGAAGAGCAAGATTGACTAATTATACGGAAATCCACCCGTTTTGTGTGTGCTTAAGCATAGTCCCATATAGTTAAGCTCAGTGTAGTTCCTGGTCCGGCGCGGCGGTTAGTGTACCTACCCCTTTTTTCCGTGCGGCGGTTAGTGTACCTCCCTGGGGGGGGAAGGGGGGGGGGGGAAGACCCAAATTCAGGAAAAAGTCACTTTTTGAGGTGGAAAATTTGACCGATTTTTTGCCCTTTTTGGAAAAAATTCTCCATAAAAAGGGTATTTTGGCGACTTTTGACAACATTGACCTAAAAATTACCCATTTTAGGCCTAAAAATGCCCATTTTAGGCCTAAAATTGCTTATTTTAGGCAAAAATTGAGGCGGTTAGTGTACCTGGCGCGGCGGTTAGTGTACTAGTGTACCTTGGTCGCGGCGGTTAGTGTACCTTAGGGGGGGGGGGGGCCCCCCCCCCCCCCCGCCCCCCCAGGAACTACACTGGTTAAGCTTTCGGCTTCTATTTCAGGCTTAGGCTTAGGCCAGAGGTCGCAATCGGGCCGGCCCGACCTCGGGCCGGGCCGGGCCGGGCCGCGATTTTGGGCTTTTGGCTCGGGCCGGGCCGGGCCGGGCCGGAGATTTGGAGGGTCGGGCCGGGCCGGGCCGGGCACCCCGGCCCGAAGCTTCTGAAGTGACTTATTTTACTGAAAAAGTAGGGATTTTTTTGTCAAAAATACTAAAATTTCTGACGGATTCGGCAAGCAAGTGATCAGTATTGTCTCTATCTGACGACCATTTCATGGAAAACAATGTATTTTCAACCAGTGGTGTAGCTACCCAGGCGGGGCGGCAACCTACGGTACCACCAAAAATGTGGGACGGCAAACCTACCTACTGTACCGGCCGGGCTAAGGGGGAACATTGAAATTTTGAAGAAAATGTGCTCTAAAACGCTAATTTCGCGCGTAGCGCGGCGATTTATCGCCTATTTGGAGTGAAAAGTACCGATTTTATATACCATTTTGAGCCAAAAATCGCAACTTACTGTACTAGCCGCCGGGCGGCGACCTACCTAGTGTACCAGGATGGAGCGTCAACCTACCTACCTACTAACTGTACCTAGGGGGTACCCCACCCCCTGCAACACCATTGTTTTCAACCAAAAAAATAGGTTCAAAAAAATCGCAAAATTATGACAAAAATTGGGTTAAAATCTGAGCCAAAAAATTCGGGCCGGGCCGGGCCGGGCCGGAGATTTGGGGGTTCGGGCCGGGCCGGGCCGGAGATTTGGGGGTACGGGTCGGGCCGGGCCGGGCCGGAGATTTGGGGGCTCGGGCCGGGCCGGGCCGGCCAAACCCGGCCCGATTGCGACCTCTGGCTTAGGCTTAGGCTTGCGGTTAGGCTTTGGCTTAGGCACCAGCCTGGATCAAATAAAACACACAGCCACGACGAAAAACGGCTGTATCTCTCGTGGACGCGTGCTCGATCGGGTGGATTTCCGTATAAGTAGTCGCTCGTAGAAGAGCGAAGGAAAGGAAGCATTCTCTTTCCATCCATTTCCGTGGTGGTCGTCCGGCAAGCGAAGTTTTCAGTTCGATACCTTTGTTTCACTTCACTATTTCATTTTTCACCGGTTTTCTTCTCCGGGCCCACTTTTTGTCGAGTGTTCGCCATCTTTGTCCAGCATTATCCACACTTGTGTTTCGCACCATCTCCGTCCACCATTTTCGAAACAGCTGTCGAATGTCCACCCCTGGCCACCACGGTAATGTGCATTTTGATTTGAATTTCCAAGTTTGACCCACTCCCTCCACACATATATTTTTGAATTTTGTTCATGTCGCCTTTGAAATTTCAGGAAAATGATGTGTCGGTCATATGTCTCTGTTCTGTGTCGGTCGTTAGCCTCGTCCGCTTGCTGCCGCTAAGACACGTGCCGATAGGTAGCGTTGAGAGTTGGTCTCGCAACGATCCTTGCATATCGCGGTTACGTTATTCGGGGCATCGGGGGCAGCATGACAACCTCCTGTAGACTGCCTTTAAAGGCAGTCTACGGGAGGTTGTCACTCAGCCCCCGAATACCGTAACCCACCGTAATTTTGATATGCAAAGATCGTGTCGAGACCCTTTTGTTTTTTATCTATGTTTTGCGTGTTAGCGCCAACACCAGCCAACATTTCGGAGTTTGGTGATCGGCGCGCATGATGACAATTTCCAGCTTGCT